>MU868737.1:0-15903 GCA_036418205.1 Ostertagia ostertagi | reverse complement strand
TTGTTCCAATGATATCACTTTCTAGGGAAAAAAATTGGGCACTCTCGCTAGATACGTGGGCATCCTCTAGGGCTAAGCCCAGGATGGGGTACGAACTTCGAGGAAAATGAAAATTTGGTCAAGCACTCGGTAGTCTATCCTTTTCCGCTTGAGGGTTAGGCGTTTTTAATAAAAAGGAGATGTTAACGTGATTTTAAATGCGTTGTCACCAAAATGCCCCGTATTTTGCGATAGCTCGAAAATTGTCCACTTCTAGAGCAGTGATGTTTTCAAATTTGCAAAAATAGACTTGGGTGCAAAATGCCTATCTAAATATTTATCGCAAACCTGCACCGCTCAAAAGATTTGCTTTAGACTGCGTCTCTGAATGGAGCCTATCTGTTTTCTAGCCCTTTGCAGGCAGTTAGCTGGTTTCTTGGATCTGGTTCAGTTACAATCTTCGAGGTAAGTATAAGTAGTGTGGTCTGATCTTCGAAGAAAGGTGATCTAACCAAATCAGGATTCACTAATGACTATCCGCGAGCCATGGAAGTAGGCCACTTTTACGGAAGTATAGACAAATGTAAGAATTTTCAGTTCGCAACAACCTAAGATGGAATAGCTGAAGAGCTGTGAAGAAACCCTGAACCATATTTACGGCCCTTGAGCGTGCTAGAGTGCTACGGGATGAGTAGGGGTTGAAATTGAGTGTTCGGGAACGGAACTTCTCAGCCGCACAATTTACCATATTTGCTAAATGGCTAGAACCTTTCAGTAGCCACATAAACGCCTTCTGAATGAAAGAAGTGAGACCAGTTGGGAAAGGTGAGGCGAGCCATTTGAGGCGAATGCGTCCACTTTCCACTGCGTCCTACCACCTGACACAGCAATTTCAAGATTTTCTCGGGATAAAGGAACGAAAGACAGTCGCTCCTTAGCTTAGCCACTAAACGACAGGATCTCGCACCGAAAAACAGACATACGGACGCGGATTGAGTTTTGTCTCCGATCCGGATACTCATTTAGCCTTCTCGGACAAGAGATATTTGGGCAGATCATGGTTGTGCCGTTATTTCTAGCGGAGAGGTGTATTATTAAAATTGAGATAGCAATAGTCGGCAAACTTTTTCGTGCAGAAATGGTCCGATAATGAAGCCAATTACCGATAATTTAACTCATTTTGATGATCTTGATTTCATCGTAAAGTTAGTAGAGTATAACATATTGAAGAGAAGAGCAGGTGACAAGGTGGTGGCAGTTGGAAGCTCTACACTGTAGCTGCCTTTCCTACTAGATCGAATCCCGCTTAGATAAATCAAGTTTCCACGTCCGATTCACTTATCAGAATGAAGGACCACCCGGGCAGCCCAGGGAAAAGCACTATAAGCGCGAGGAATTCACCTACATACCCTCCCCTTCAAAAAGCGAGAAAGTGTCGGGTGCAGACCATGCACCACAAGTGACGACGGCCTTCACAAAATGTTAATGTTTTCTGCCAATGAAATGATTAGCCTGTTGCAGTTGTATTCTATCGATTGTCACTAATTACAACTATCATTTACCAGAAATCAGCTATCACTATGAACAACTTCTAACCAGATTTACTTGGAGGCCGTCGTCAGTTGTGGTGTTTGGTCTGCACCCGACACTTTCTCGCTTTGAAGGGGAGGTTACAAATGTCTATCGACCTAAAAGGCGTATCAGTGCGAGATGCACTCCAGAGAGAATAAATATTTTTCGACGTTCTCCCCTGAGTTTTGTCCAACTTTTACTTTACCAGGCTATTTGCCTTTCTGAGCCGTATAATGGAGGGACGATAAAATCGCGAGTCATCAAGAAAAAATCGCGAGCGGATTATTCCAGAGTGATGGATGGCGACTCGACATACCCTCCTTCAAAAAGCCAGAAAGTGTCGGTGCAGACCATACACCACAAGTGACGACGGTCTCCAGAAAATGCAAATGTTTTTTGCCAATGAAATGATTAACCTGTTGCAGTTGTATTCGATCAGTTGACACTAATTACAACTATCATTTACTAAAAATCAGCATCACTACGGAACCACTACCAACGTTATTTCCTGTGGAGCAGTCTGTACAGTTGTCGCGGTTGTCATGTACCTCACACTTTCTGGCTTTTTGAAAGGGAGAGTACATATGTACATTCAGTGGCCAGTTATCACGGCACACACTTTTATGGCCATTTTCAACGTTCCGCTCGGCTAGTTCCTGTTTCTATTTTCTTCATTTTGCGTGGACTGCACACTTTACTTACAGTAGTAGCACTACTGCGTAGCACATGCCCGTGAGTACGACTTCTTGTCTAGGGGCCAATCGAGCGAAAGCCTTATTATGTGCGCAGTCACTTGTGGGGTGCTGAGATGACGGAAAGCTTGGATCGAGCCTTAACTAACTAGCGTCCGCGTACGGGTAATTAAACCCAAAGGCTTGGTTCCTTTGCCTCGTTCCTTCGGAGAACGCTGGAGATCCGGAGTTTTTCTAGTTGCAAACGAAGCTCATCATCAAGCAACATACGAACGACCAATTCACGACCGCATTAGCTCTGTGAGGCGTCTGTAGAGGTTCCGCATGTACAAATGGAAACTTGTGATTCACGAATCGTAGAATAACGCTGAAAACGGCAACGGCGTTTGGCAAGCCGTCATTCGAGAATTATACGAAAGAAATTTCTATGAAAATCGACGCGACTGCGCTCATAGCATGCATGCTCCTCATATCCATTCCGATGGAAACCGTTCATACTTGTGACTGGTAATAGCCGTTATCGCAGTTGCCGGAAAGACATTTGACTAACAAGGGAAGGATGGTAGGTCGAAGTGGCCGTTTCGAAATGAAATGTATACCTCCTGATGCGTCTCCAGACGCTGATTCCAAAATCTGCCTTCCAAATCTGCTAAACGACTCTCCGAACGGAGTTATGAAGCGTAATAGCTCAGTGGTGATGGTCCGGGGTGGCAGGTAAAAGCTCGTAGGATCGGTTCCTTTGCAAATTGGTTGCTTTGCTTTTGTCTCTAGAAGTGTTGCGGACAAAAGCAAAGCAACAAACTTGCAAAGGAACCGATCCTACGAGCTTTTACCTGCCACCCCGGACCATCACCACTGAGCTATTACGCTTCATAACTCCGTTCGGAGAGCCGTTTAGCAGATTTGGAAGGCAGATTTGGAATCAGCGTCTAGAGACGCATCAGGTGGTATACATCTCATTTTATACGGCCACTTCGACCTACCATCCTTCCTTGTAAGTATAAATCACGCATAGCATGAGTATACCCATCTAAAAGTCTAAAAAATTCCATGTGTTCGGGTGCCTCTGCGCATCGTTAACTGAAAGACGAATCATCTCCGAGAACTGTCTACATTACTGCGCGACTAGGGGTTGGTTGGTTTTTTGATTTTTTTTTCTTAGCTCAATCAATATATAAAAAGCTTCAATTGACGCCGAAAAATATAAAAATATATAGTAATAATAAAAATATATATATAATGGAACCAAATTCAAAAAATAAGGGTGGACTCCAATATTGAAATGAGTTGAGCGACATTATATAACTTGCTACAGTTGGCCAATACTTTTCTAAATGCGCCATGCATTCGACTTTAGCTAGGGTTCGCCATGATATATGTCACCATATCAGATGTAGAATGAGCTGTGAAGTAGACGAGGGGTGCATTTTCCCATAAAAACTACTTCGCTGCAACTACTCGACACCAAAGAGAAAGACTATTCTGGTCTGGGAGGAGTTGGAGCAGTAATTAGGTGGCCGGACCATGCATTGATAGTGGCTAGGGGTCTAATGCCACGTTGTGACGATTCCAAAATTTCATGACCCTTTCCGTAGTCCCTACACAACCCCTTCAGTGGACGTACATATAGATCAGTAGGGGTTGAGCATGTCAACACTTGAAACACTTCAACTCAACCTCTCACCCCTCCGCCCTCTCTTAAAATGCCACCAATCACACCCCATCTCCTCCCCCTGAGCTCCTCCAATTTGGCATCGACCCATGAGGAAGTGGTGCAAATTAACTTAATTCAGCAAAGCCACACATTTTCATCCACTTTCCCAATACAGCACATTTTTGCCGCCCTACGACCCCCTCTGAAAACCACAGATATGACCCCAACCGACCCCAACCATGAGTCCCATATACAATCCCCTCGTTAGAAAAGTGGGAACGGACGGTTAACACTGACTGAGGCTCTTCTTTGCTGTTCCACCTAACCTCTTCAGAGAGAAATACCCACAGTTTGACGATTTGATATGAAACAAACCGCACGCAGTAATTCAATAGGAATCAGAAAATGTGCAGCAACCTGAAATTACTTGGTGGAAATGCAGAAAACATAACAAAAAAGCGGAGCAATCGCAAAATAGGGGGGCATCCTCTATGACTAAGGCTGGAAGGGAACCGGAACTTCATGCAAGATGAATTTCCCACGCACCCTGAAGTCTCTCCTCCTCCGCTTAAAACTCAGTTTCGCCTTCAACAAGAGGGAAATGAGTTATGCGGTCTCAGATGCACTGCCACCACTACGCCCCTGTGTTTTGTGATGGCCCCAAAAGCGCTTCGTTGGCGCTAGAAACTGGGCAATGCTTGTAATAGCACTGAGGATGCGGATAGCCCAATTCCGTAGCAATAAAACGACCGAAAACATTGAAAAACTTGCAGAGAGCTGTTGGCGATATATTTCAGATGTCAGCAGCTGAAAGCGTCAAAGCAGGTGATTCGATCGAAGCATGAAAAAGAAGGATGTTCTGTCGTGGTTACGGTTCTTATCCAGCACTTGAAGGCACCCAACACGACAGGTTTTTCTTCCGAACAAAATCATCAATTCCGACTGATGAAAATCGTTCTGCATAGAAGTGTGGCAGCAGGGATTCAAAGCAGAACAGGAATGAGTTATTCTGTCAGTTGACGTTAATTAAGCCTGTTTGAACCTTGAAGAAGGTTGATGTTTAACAAGGATCAAAGGGAGCAACATAGGAATTCTTAGTAGAAAATTCGCTCTATACTATCCGTAGTAATAATAGAACAGTTAGTGCAATCCTAAAGTGATCCGAATATTCACAGTGGAGAAGCTGGGCTGGGAGAGATCACAATGGCGAGCGAAACAGTTTTACACCACGAAGCTTGTTCCTTTGAGAAATTTGGGTTATCTTGATTACTGTGGGCGGAAAATACCGCACCAAATGCCCCTCCTCCCCCACCCTCCCTTCTTCATAGTACGATAGCACATGCCCAGAAAACCTTGAAGATCATCATAGACAACTCCAGGCTGCCATAGTATAATAGTGGAGCAACTGAAGAGAAGGATACGAGATCTCTAGGTGAACAAAAAAGAATGACAGAAAAGCAGCAACAAAGCAATAGACGTATAGAACAGAATTCACAAACGATTTGGAATGCGCCATGAATGCCACATCTGCTGGATACCCCAAAAATGCTTGAATTTATGACTGCAGTATGCTTAAAATTACCGTAGCCAGCTATTGCACGAAATATGTTTCAGAATTACAAGAATGATGGCGACAAAGGAGGAGTTTAGCTCAGTGGGCGAACTAGAATACGCCGTAAATCCATGAAAAATGATGACAATAAAAACAGAAAACGCGGAGCTGCTAAACATGACTTTTCAACAGAGGTATTTTTATAGAGTATTCGCAGATTCTTCAGAATCCATTTCACATTCAGAGATCTTCAGATCTTCCAGATTTTCAGAGTATTTTTGCATCAACATCTAGTGTCATCTAGCATCATCTTATAAAAAATCTAGTATAGTATTTGCATCACCAATCTAGTGAACTTATAAAAAATCACTAGTTAAACAATAAGTTATGAGAGACGTATACCAAATGAGATATATTATATAATAACACTTAGAGCAGTGATATTTCTTGCATGGCTTTTAGACGCAGTCAAAACCTTCCCAAATGAACAACAAAGCACTCCACTGAATATGTACATAGATGCTTATAATCTCGCCATACTAGCGGAACGAAACAAAGAGTTGCCTGCTACTAAGAGTAAGTGGGAATATTCCAATTTTCGAACTTTTTGAAGTTCTTGCAGGATTGAGTCAGCTGCAGGACAGCTAGTGCAGAAGATATTTTGTCAATCAGTCCCAAATTCCTCGCTTCTAGTTCGATACAATTCACTAAATAGTGAATAGGTAATTAAAATTGCCAGACTCCTATTCAAAGTACCAGCGGAAGATGAACCTTTCCCGATGAGCTCCTACAGCAACTTGAGCAGGATAGACGAGGTGCAAGATAGGGATTTTGCCCCATTAGAATCCTAGTATCTGGTGTAAAAGAGTCACTACAAAAAAACACGAAGCAAGCGCTTACGGCAATAAATATTTTTCAAATTTTAGCACTTTGAAAGGCATATTTGTCCAAGTTTCCGTTTTTGAAAGGTAAGCAAAAAATAGCGGCCATTAGTCTTCTCTGATGACTCAATCACGTCATTGCAGACGCCTTGAGAAAAGATCCCAACACACCCTGCGCGCTGAAGGGCATAGTCTGCTTATGACGATGTATGACGTCAGGAATCCGCAACGCCTTCCAGCCGCATGATCATTTCTAACTGTACTTACTAACCATCTTGGCATATTGTAGCAAATTAGCTGCTTTTTATATAGTTTACGTCATGGGCCTATTTATTTCCATTCATGAAATCTAATATTTGAAAATTTGGTCAATTGCGGCCGTCTTTTATGTTGGGTTTAGAAGACTTGCACGTAGCTGGTACATAAGTCGACATTTTCGTGACAAACAAAATCAAAGGAGAAAGAAGAGAAGTTCACCAAACTAATTGCACTTTTCAGTTTCGTAACTACTTTTGTTCTAGCATTGAAATGTAGACTCGACTTTATAGGGTACCATTCACACCGAAAATCGAACGCAGGATACGAATTGTCACCCTTCATCTGGGCTATCATTCGCTCTTTCATTTTGAGCCGTATCAGCACTAATTGCCGACGAAATTAAGCTAGGATATCGAATGCTTGCAGTAGATAATGTATTGAGTGCTAGCAGCAACCTGTCCACTGCTCCTCCTCCAGCAGGGTCGACCGTGTGTTATGCAAATTTCAAAAATGTTACGCCACCCCCCCCCTCCCCTTCGATACGACCTGACCACCACCACCAGCCTTAGGAGCCCTTCAATACGCTCACCCGACCACCGACAAATCCTAGCTCCCCGATTTTTCCGACCAGAGGCGTAGGGAGAGCAATATTTCTTAAGTAACAGAAAACCCTCTGATTTTTCATACTTCTTGCCTCTTCATTAAAGGAATCCTCCACGGAAAAAGCTCCGCCCTCATTACCACAGAAAACGATACCTTAAAGGAATCTTCCACGGAAAGAGTGATCATTTTGTCTTGTGTGTAGGGATTAGTATTATCGAAACTAACGCTTATGTTCCGTTCTTTTTGCTATGCTCATGAGGCTAGGGGCCTAAGGGGTATCGTTTTTCTAGGTAATGGAGGCGGAGCTTTTCCGTACCTATATGCTCACAAGTAATAAGACGAGTACCTAGAAGAAAAATTTCCCCACGGGAAAAATTCAGGCCGAATAGGTGAGTTTTTGCCTCAAATCCGTCACAAAACTCCTTCTCGTACCTTTCTGCATGCCCGTTCAAATTCCAGAAGGCGAACCCCTCGTTCGCCCTTCTGACCTTCATCAACCCACCATTAGGACCCCCTTTAAACTTCTCAAATATGATAAAGTCCTCGTTGAGAACTGCGCTATGCATTGTTGACCTTGTCCCCCAGTCGAGTCCAGTGTGGTTTTCCATGGAACCATTTTGGAAGGCTAGGTAGAACCCGCGCCACACTGATAAAAGAACATGAAGCAGGGAGATGAGAGAGCCAATTGTCTCTGCACTTTCTCGGGCTCGCCCGAGCAATAAGACATGAGTGACAAAGGAAGAAACATCCGTTCATTAATAGTTACTTTAGCGACAATTTCCTGAATACGAATATTGTTGGGAAGTCGATTAGGTCAGCGAGAGTCTAAACAAGTCTTGGCAAGTCCTGTTTTGTAGAATAGGGGCGAACGTTGGAAACAGAACTAGTGGCTTCCTGCAAAGCGAATGCGATTGCAGTTTAAACTTCTTTGATTTATGAACCAACCGTAACCATCAATTACAATACAATGACAAACAATTTCATCGAAACGCTATAGCCACCAATTCGACGCATTTCGTTTTCCTATCATTACTCTAGAAATCGAAGTTATTATTGAGCCATATAAACAATTCAAATTATTTGAATCATTCAGAATACAACAAGAAGTTACAACTAAAAGGCGTAGCTGAAGTTCGCGAGGAGACGAAACGTTGAAAGAACGGTCTTGGCGTCAATTGAGCTGCCATGTAATAGCCTTAGTCCCTTATCACGAACTGCAAACTTTACTCCAAATTCGGTAGTTTGAGCTGGCAAGTGTTTGACTCAATACATCTCAGGTATGACCTTGCTTAGGGTTATTGGCAGGACCTTTATTCAGTTTCTAAGAAAATAGGCCCCTCTCTCACACGCTTTACAGAGTAGGATAAGGATAAAAAGATAATATCATTGTCTTGGCAATGCCTTTTTTGTGGATGCGGCACGCATTCTACTTCCGATATTGCGACATTCGCAGTCTCCTGAGTGATGCGATTTGGGCACTGTACAAGACTTGCGGTGCGTCAGCTCGACCAGGCAGAACCGCATGTTCAGATTTTCGTCGCCGATTCGCTAGCGTCCGCCGCGTCCGTTGCACGGTACCAGCAATTCGAGTATTACATCTCGCGCTACGCGACTCGCAGACCTCGCAAATCGCGCGGGGAAAAGGCAAGTCTGACATCGGCCTCAGCGTTTTAGCCCCCTGTAGTCTGGAGCAAGTAACGAACCCCGGAGGGTGAAGCTTTAGTTGCCCGGAGGTAACGCATGAACACAGATTCGACCCGGCTCAAGCCCCGGCAGCGCTGCCACTTGCCATTACAACAGTTGCCGCCTGTTAGGAAGCAAAAATAATATGGTTTATTATTCGTAGTTATTTGGAAGGAGGGCGGAGGCGGCGTTGTAAAATGGACCCTCTTTCCTACGTGCGCGGCCTGAGGGCAGTCCGAGAGTGTACATGGAAGAGGATCAAACCAACCCCCGCCTATCCCAGAAATTGTTTGATTGGTATCCCATGCGTTTGTGAGACAAAAAACTGATCCATTACATCGATCTTACACGCCCAATAGCCTGCATTGTACATATAGGCCAATCGCACTCAACGTTGCACGATTTTGGAATGTGAGCTGGTATATCGCGTGTCCCATCCAAAGCAGTAAGACTCACGAGCGATTGTTCTTTCTTAAAATCTCGAGATGGGCGGAGTACTTGAAGAGTTTGAGTTGATCAGAATGTTTGTCGTCATTCATTTGAGTAATACGTCGGAAAAATTTTCTGACTACCGTATTTTGTAGGCGTTAATGAGTTCGAATCCAAGTAAGTGCTGAACGACGATCATGGGATGGTGGTTTAGATGCTTTGCATCATCAACTTTCTAATCGCCTCCTTATTCTGTCGAATCGTGTAAGATCATTGTGTCAACGGCGATTCTAACCCCAGATAACGTGAACGCAGGGAAAACAGAATCCCGCGACCACCATTAATGAGTTGTAAACGGAGATTCAACTTATGATAGCAATCGAGTACGGTAGATCGACATCTCAAGTGATGGTTCAGAGGCGTTAAGAGGTTTTACAAATGCATCTATATCCCGTTGGTCATGGAGTAGAAAGATCGACCGCGAAAGATTCAATATATTTTAGAAAAAATGAGCTATGTATCTAAAGCGCTATCGCAAGTTATGGCATGCCGAAGGGTGGGGGGGCAGGAACATTTGGGCAGATAAAAACTATCTCACACATTGCGGATTCTTTCCTCCCCTGCCTGAGGCTTAATCCCTTTTTAACAGGAAGAAGATGTTTTGTGGTTAGGACTGCGTTGCCACAGCAATGCCCCCGTAGCTTGCGATAGCGGCTTCATATAATGTTCCTCTAATTGTTTAGCGAGTTGCAGCCAAGTCTTAAAATCGGAACCACACTTTCACGGCTTTAGCAAACTAGTCCCTGTGCTTTAGGTCTGACAGTAATCCTCTTAGCTGAATACAACAAAATATCATCTGAGAATAAATCACTTGGTTTGGAGAAAAGGTACTTTGTCCAATTGAGCTGCTCTTCACGCACGTATCAATGAGCTTCCCATTACGTATGTAGTCATGGGGGGGGTGGCTTGAAATCAAGGGCGCGTGGTGTGAGCCTCATAGGCCCTCCAGTTATTAAAAGTGCCCCACGATATGCGGAAAATCCTAATCTTGTTGTCTATTCATCATGTAACACATTCAGGTTATGGCTTGCTGAAGCAAGAACCGGAGCAATCGGATGCTCAATGCCTAATGCGCTTCTAGGATTGCTTTTCTACTTTCTGAATAAAATGCTTCGACTTATCCTCAAGTTGAATGAAACTGCCATCTGTAAACCATATATGGTCGGCACGGAAAATATGGATTCTTCAAAGAAACCTTCGAATCCGGTTCCAAGTCAAAAACTCAATAGTACTAGATGCCGGATTCTAAGCATTTCTGGATAGCGACGTGCTTGACCAGCGACGTACAAGCCTGTGCCAGCACGCTTTCTTAGAGGTCAGTTCATTTTTACGACTCTTAATAGTTTGGTGTAGACAGCAGCCGCTAAATGGGCCAGTGCAAGTTGTGACATGATGCTTACACCCACTGTGCCTACAAGATCCAGATGCAACTGCCATCTCGGGGCGCACGCGCTGCACGTAAATTCAGGGCGCTTTAGGAGCGATGCGGATTCCCTTGAACCCATGAGTGTACATAATTGAGTTTGGGCTGTTTGCCCGGCAAAAAAAAAAACCCCCCATGCCCAAACGAAGTCGGCTAGCACAACTGTTTAGACTAAGGCATGTGTATAGCAGTCCATCGTGATTCCCAAAACGATGACGGTTTCTGGCTTATTAGGTCACATTCTGGGAATCAACCGTTCTGACTCGCACTTCAAACAGGTTATAAGAAAAATTAGTTTCATGCAAAAACATACAATAAAAAGCAGAATAACTTGTGGCTTTCGGCTAGGAAACAGAGGTTATAAGAAAAGTGACTGTTTAGGACCATTTCGGTCCTCGAGGCAGATTTTTTTGAGGTGGTGAATGTTAGCTACACGGAAAATGAGTGCAATTTACATCCACTCATTTTGGTAGACTGAACTCAAACCAGACATTAGTGTTGCGAGAAGAAAAACAAGAAAGACGAAGTCGAAATCAGACGTCAAGCAAGCTTATCGTCGAATCGACAGTGACGACAGTGGGAGCTGGCTGGAGCGGTTGGTGTGAGGAACGGGTTTCCCAATGCACGACGACTAACGTCATCGTTCTCTCCGATTCTGGTTGCCGACTGTGGCGCGTTTATTGGAACCGATTCAAGAATTACTACATTACCGATAAGTCCTTCGCACTACTCTGAACCGTATATGTTATTAGTACATTGGTTACGGTAGGGACACGCGAACACAAAACATCGAAAAACATGCGAGGTTCGAAGATAAAGACGGATATATGAATGACGATAATAAGTAAGGAATTAAGCGTGTGCAATAAATTGTTTTTGGAGACGCCATGTATTTCAATTTCATTCACATTCGTGGATGCGATTGAAAGGTTGGTCAAAAATGCTGTTTAACCAAAGAATACGGCGAAATTATGAATAGTAGGGTACAACCGACGTGTTCGAGGGAGTTTTTGTTTCACTCGAGTCTGGTACCAGTTCACAAGCATATTACTCTGGTCGTGTATATATTAAACGGCGAAATTTTCCACTACTCCACCTTCGCGCCAACTGGTACGATTAGTACCAATTGGTATAGGTAATCCCCACGTCGTTGTTTTCTTTTGCCGCCTTCACGGGTGTTTCGGGTTTACGTTCTCCGCCTGAGGAATCGAAGGAATGCGGGAAAAACTGTAACAAACGTGGCGTATAGGCGTCAATTTCTGAGTAAAAAAGAGAAATCTGACTGGCCTGCAACATGAGGGTCCTTAAAGGTGCGGGTCGCTATCGATTTGGTGTAAAAATTTGTTCGAAAACTGTGCCAAAAGGTGCGAAGCGGAAGGTTAATGAAGAAAAAGCAAATAATTCACAGAAACACTGAAATTTTTCTTGAGGATGCTGTGGTACGAGAAGAGACGCAGCGCTGTGAGGACAAGGAAATGTGAGAGAGCACGTCGAATGCGAGAGGGTACAGACGCAGAGTAAAAGTGACCTGCGAATAAGAATGGCAGCGGTGGCAGCGGTCAAGGCAGGCAGTAGCTCGCTCGGCGCGCATTTTCAATTCTGAAAGTAACACCACCTTTGTTTTTAATCGTATTGTTACCTCACTGAACTAGGGAAGTGCTCTACGAGGTCTTCTATAATATCCTCTATTATTGCCTCTCAGCCAATCCAACGATCACCGATCTGCCTCTGATAGGAGCTCTTTAGAACACTTTTTCGTAAGCTATGCTTCATTTGCTCGCTTACCGACAAGAATCGGTCGCAACGCTAGCTCCTACAGCTAAGGCTTTTATGAGTTGCATCTCACCCTCTTTGAAAATTCATCAGACATGGTTTTGCAATTTATAGCTGTTAACAGTTATCATTACGAAACTTTTTGGTCGTTATCAGCAAAAAGCAGTGAAGCAACAGTGTCGGTACTGCGACATGCGCTACCATGGCGCATTCATCGACTCGCATCTCCAGGAGTGGATTTGGTCTTCCAACTACAAATGAAGTATGGAGGGGTTCGTGCTTGAGGAGGCGCGTGATGCACCGAAACCAAGGTTCGATGATAATGGTTGCAGTTGCAGGTGGTCATGTTAGGGGCAATAACAATATGAAGCCAATGTATCGGACATTCGAGACCAAAAATAGGCCGATGTTAAAATGTGCTTGGACATTTGATTCAGGACATCATCGAGAGTTCACAACGTATGTTCGCCGAAGAGGTGAAGAATGTACTATGTGTTCTAATAGGGCGTCACAAAAAATGGAAAAGGGCGACAAAATAGGATACATGATCGCTATGGTGAAAAAGCATTGCCAAAAAAATAGAAGGGTAAAGCTCACTATTGCCCCCAAAAAGAGAGATGCATTTACTATAACATTGTTATTTTTTCTGCAATTACAAGAAAGTCTACCGCCTCAGAATTTTTGCTTAAAACAAAGGGTTCGCTCATAGTGACTGTTAATCTGGCGTAGGGGTCTTTGTTAGAATGAGTCGCTTTATCGTTTTTTAGCAGGGCTTGAGAGTTCGCATATTAATGAGAGTGTGTATTTTGGAAGGATTTTTGGTTGTTGGAAATTTTTAGAGAATCTGGGATTTTTTTGCCTTATGTCTTGTTAGTTTCAATATTATTTGTGCCGCCGGATTGATGCCCTTTTTCCCCAGACTCCACGGGTATTTTTTCCGATATTTGCAGCGCGTGAAATGGCAGCACGGTTGCGTTGGTTCTCCTGAAATTCGACCAATCGATGCTTAATCCTGTTTGTCTTGACTGTGGCGGCCATGATGCCAACTATCGGCTGTTTTACTGCATTTTAGCTCAAAGGAATGTTTACGGAGAAAACCTTAACTCTTCCTCAGCCAGGAATGTAGATACCTCGCGCCTTGCTACGGAGGAGAGCAGAAATAACGAAATAATAAGCGCTTAGTTTTGGTATTAATCCATACCACACATCGGGAAGCTACCAGATTTGAATTCCCGTCGATAAAACTTCACACACTGTTGGCTTTGGTGGAACCAGCCACTGAAAAATGTGCCGGAAGCTAACCGTAAAAGATATCATGTTGGAGCTTCCCTCAAATCTACACCTGGAACTGCACCGGCATGACACTTCGGGAAGGCATTTCCTCGCCTCCCATACGGCAATATGCAGTTCATGAGAAAGATGGAAGGGAGGAACGGCTTTTCCGTGTACGATTCCTTTTAGCAACGTTCATTTGAGGAATAGGTCAACTGGCGCCTGTGTGCCTGTTGCTTTCGTGATCAGCTATAACCAGCCCACCATCACCTTCTCACCGGATCACTGACTCATCAAATTATACGAAGTCGTTCCCACTATTAGAACAGGATCGGATTGAGATAGATATCACTAAATAGATCGTATAATAGAATCGTTAGAATAGTTGTTCCTTTGTAAAAACATAAGACATTTGGATCGTAGCTGATTGCTTCATCTTAAGACATAGGCAAATCTTAATAGGTGTTAGAAAGAGTCGAATGCTAATGTGGCCGCAGTAGGATTCCACAGAAATTAGCCACTGACAAGGACAGACATAGCGTTCCACTTCGGTTACGCCATACATTTGCATTCTCTTCAGATCTCAGAAGAAGATGAATGCGAATTTGCTCGACTCAACGTTTCGCACAGAGACATGAATATGATATTTCGGACACTTCATTTCATTTAAATTCGTGATGTTTCGGACAACCATCAGACCTTCATGTGATAACGTTGATAACTACTAGCACAGTAAGAAAAACTGCTAGGGGTAAGTCGCAGTAAATATAAATATCTGCGTCATAAGCAGCAAGTGGGGCGGATGTGGAGTAGTGACAATTGCAGTTGTATACTACATGCATGACTCGGGGTCAACTGAGGTCGTGTGCTATCCGGGCCAACCTAAGCCTTCCATCCCTCCGGGGTCGGTTAATTGGTACCAGACTTGTCTGGGAGGATAAAAACACTGACTTGTACATCGGCTGGCCCCGCAAGTCATTGTATAGGCCACATCGCATTCAAACGCCACTACGAATGTACAAATGGAAGTAGAATGCGTGCCGCATCCCAAAAAGGGACTAAATAATGCTTTTTGTTTCCCTTGTGTGACAACATGTATGTGTTTGCAAATTTGCCGTTATTCTAGGACGAAAATGAAATATTATTTCTGACAAAACCCATGAACTCTTTCCGAAGGGCATCGCTAACGGAAAAAAATTTCCTTGAACTTCTTTCCTTTGCTCCTGGAACTAGCACTGGAGCGCTAAATTATGGGAAGAGTGCTTTGCCTTGGCTGAGGCTCAATTCCCGATCACGACCTTCAAACAATCACGAAGCGAAAGAAAATCAAGATTCTCTACATCTGTCCTTAATGCCTATTAGTGCTATACTATCTAATCACTATTTACTCTGTGGCACATTTTATGCATTGCCCTTCCACCTCCGCCCCCGCAATTAGAACATCTTAGAGTTAGGCCAAGTTGGGGCTAAATCACAACCCGTCAGTATGACTTGTAAGTCAACAGTCCAAGAACCTAATCCAAAATCCTGTAAAGTCCTGCAAAATTCCCTATTCGCCTCATGCGAGCTGGAAAGAGTGACCAATGCGATTAAAAGGTGCTCGGAACAAAACATCATACAGAGTCAACGGAATCTGTGGGAAATGATGCATAAGAGATGAATCTGGTGGTCTTACAACATCGGAGGAAATCAATGACGTGAGATTGGATTAGTTCAGAACTGCTGAAAAACTCCCTCCTTCCCATAGTCGATCGTTAACAATGGGCCCGTCAACGTGTACGGATGAAGTGTCTGTGTGAAGAAAATCGGTCAAATCGAACCAATCGGCGATTCAAAAGATCAAGCACATTTTCACAGTCGATGGAAAGGAGGGCTGACGGCGGCGCGGCGACGGAATGAATCAAGTGAGAGAGAAAGTGACGTGAAAATCCACAAAGGGGGCTCTACAGGAAGTGCCAAACGTTCATTAGTAATCGTTGAAAACGCTAGTATTGTTTTCGGAGATTGCGATGCGTTGTCCATTTTACGACTTCATTTTCCAGTGTTTAGAGCAAAACAAGGAAGAAACTGGT
>MU868736.1:52112-66577 GCA_036418205.1 Ostertagia ostertagi | reverse complement strand
AACTTGGTCTTTTTGACACTTAGCCGTAGCCCACCTTCTGTCAGGACCGCGATTGGCTGAACCTTGGCTTGAAGTTCCTCTGTGCTATCCGCTATCAAGGCGACTTCGTCAGCGTAGAGGATATTCTTCAGCGATCCCTCTATGAGTCTCTTCACCAGGCCATCTAGTGTTAGGACGAAGACAGAGCTGACCCTTGGTGCACCCCGATCGCGATGTCCACCTCCTTCGTTAGGCCGTATGGGGGTGCGTATAGCTGCCTTGGCTCCTTCGTACATATCCTTCACCAGAGAGATGAGGTGTTCTGGCACGTTTCGTTCCCTAAGCGACCTCCATAGCACTGCTCGCGGTAGCCGGTCGAACGCCTTTTCCAGGTCGAGGAAGGCTAGGTAGCAAGGCCTGCACTTTTCGCGATACTTCTCCATCACTTGCCTAGCGATGAAGATGGCATCCGTTGTAGACCTTTCGGGCATGAACCCGAACTGTTCCTGGGAGATCTGGACAAGGTCCCGCAGTTTCGAGTCGACCAGGCGCTCGTACAACTTCATGGTGTCCGCCAGTCAACTTGATGCCGCGGTAGTTGGAACAGTCCATCGCGTCACCCTTCTGCTTGAAGATGGGGACGATAGTACTTGTTCTCCAGGCATCCAGCATCCTTCCTTCGGCAGTTACCGTATTCAGGAAGCGGGTCCGGGCCAACTGCCTTTCCAAACTTCATCTTCCCAAGTGCACACCGAACCTTTGTCCAGAGTGCGATGGGACCAAGTGTCCCTTGTCTTGTTCTCGTGGGAGAACTCCTCGTTCAGAAGACCTCTGAAGTACTCTTCCCACCTCCTCCGAACTTGGGCTGGCTTCCTCAGTATGGCGCCGTTGTTGCTCTTCACGCTCTTCACCACCCTGATATCTTGAGTAGCCCGATGCCGGGCTTTGGCCAGTCTGAAGACGAACTTCTCTGCGTTTCTGCTTTCCAACTTCTCGTACAAGGCGTCCATCTCCGTGTTCTTCGCCTTGGCGGCGGCCTTAGCGAGCCTCTTGCAACTTGTAGGCGAGGTCTTCGGGGCTCCGGGTCTTCTGCCAGCGCTTGTATGCTTCCTTTCTTCTGCTTCACGACTCGCTGGACCTCCTCGTTCCAGAACCACGCTGCCTTGTCTCCTCTGAATCCACCTCGCGTCTCTCCCAGTACCTCCTTGGCGCATCGTAGGATGATCTCAGCTGCAGTGCCCCAAGTCTGCTGCACTGGTCCCTCAGGATCTGGGAGACCAACTTTATGCTATGTCTGCCAGGAGTGGTTTGTGCTGGGAAGCCAGCTCGTCGCCAGGGAGTACCTTGAACGTCCTTCACAGTTTTGAGGGATGATCTTTTCACCAGCACATGGTCGATTTCCGTTTGTCGTCCTCCACTGCTGTAGGTGACCTTATGAGTCTCCCTTTTCGCGAAGAACGTGCTGCAGATTGCCAGATCGTGGGCAGTAGCCAGGTCCAGGACCCTCTCTCCCTCGGCGTTCCTCACTCCTATTCCTCTACCTCCGTGCACCCTTTCCAGGCCTCTTCTTTCACTGCCTACGTGACCATTCAGATCACCTGCTATGGTGAGGTAGTCACCTTCCGGAATCGTTCTGATGGCATCGTCAAGGCTGAGATAGAACTCGTCCTTGTCACTTTCGGGGCATCCGGCTTGCGGTGCGTACACGGAGAGTATGGTCCAGTACCCCTCCTTCGTGTCTATCCTCACAGCCATGATCCGATCGCTGATCCTGTTCACAGCGGAGACATAGTCCTTGAGCGACTCCGCTACCGCTATGGCCACACCGTTCCGCTTGGTGTCTTCCCATTGTAGTAGAGTTTGACACCTTTCCATCGCGTCTCCTGAAGGCATAGGACTTGGATATTCCTGCGCGTCATCAGATCAGCAACCTCTCGGGACTTCCCAGTTAGCGATCCTACGTTCAGAGTCCCTATTCGAACTAGCTTCTTTGGCCGAGGCCGTTCCTCCTCGGTAGCCCTCGCATACTGACCACAGAACTCGGGCGGGGGTTCTGCGCGCCACTTCCGGGTGACGTCCTAGCTTTATCACTGATTCTTTTTCGACTTTAGACATATTTGTTGTGACGGCGGCCTGTCAACCTGGGCCTGACGCTGGTACTACAGGGTGTCCCAAAATTACTTTTTGTTTATGGCAATGTCTTTTGAACTGTTGGGCAGAATGGTAATTGAATATAAACATAATTATACTAACATCATACACTACAACATGCAACAACCAGATTTCAAAATGTCCTCCACCTGCACGAATTCAGGCCCGGAGTCTCTTCTTGCACCATTCGCACGTTGCACGCAGGTGTTCCTTATCCAATTCTTCCCAGGCTTCCTTTGATGCTGCTTGCAATGGTTGCAGATTCATACGACGAGCTCGACATGCCTTGCTCTTAATCACGGACCAGACTGAGAGTTCCAGTGATTAAGATTAGGGGAGCAAGAAGGCCATTCCTCGCGGCGACGAAGTCGGGCAGTTCGCAGCTCGCATCTGCCTCGAACGAGCTTGGCCCCATAGGCTGTAGCACTGTCCTGCTAGCAACACCACGGCTTGTTCCCAAAGTGGGGGTTGGATCAAGGTTTCAATACGTTCACTAATACGCGCGTCCTTGCTGATCTTCACACATGAATCGGCAAAATTCAACGGCATCTCATCATTGGCCGCGACTCACACCCAATTCATTACTGATGCCGAGTTAGCCGTTCTTCAACAATCTTCCCTCGTGAGATGACACTCCCGATACTTCTGACTAGAATGTGATCGCTTTGGCTATTCAACACCGGCTCCACAGCGAATATTTTCTCGTCAGAAAAAAACGATCGAGAGTTGCGTGTCGCCAGTGAAGCGCGCTAGTAACCTTCCAACTTTTTGGCCTCTCTGCTGTTTGTTGCTAAACAGAATGAAGCGGCACTTCTGCATGTGATAGAGTTTGTAGTGCTGCTTCTCCTTAATGATGCGCCCCATCGATGACTTCGATAAATTCAGCGGCCTCGCCATCCTTCTGATGGAGCACCGTGGATTGCTAAGCAAACATTTCGTTGATTCTATCCGTGAACACGCTGACCATTCTTCCTTGTACAGGCTTGTGAATGAGTGTTCTTATTCTCCTGCATCGTTTGTTGGCCACCTTTACTGTGTTCACGGGAACACCAAGAAATTTAACAATGTCCTAGATGCAGTCTCTTGCTCGCGCACGCGAATGATCGCAGGTCACCTTGGATCACCTCTCGCCATCTCAGAGATACTGGCAGTTTTACCCCAATAACGATGCAGTTCACAAGAGAACCTACCTGCACAACTATTTAGTAGCGCCCGAAATGAAAATAATCGATATACCTTTTCCAATGAATTTTTGAAATTTGGCGCAAGTAATTTTGGGACACCCTGTAGAACCATTTCTGCAATTTTTGCAAGGCATGGTTAACCTCGGCAGGGATCGAACTCGCGGTTTTTGGAGGTGCAGACATGAGTCTAACCTCTTAACCACTCGGCTATCCCTGCCTTCTAACGTAATGACATAACAGCGGAAATAACTTGTACAAAAAAGGGCACCTTAGGAGCGATTGCAAGGACAGGTAGTAGGACGGCTACGATCGACGAACCTGATGTTCACATTGATCACCGTTTTGGCTATTCCAGGTGGTTTGGATTTGGAACCGATCTCTGAAACTATTGCTCTTGAATCCCCCGAATTTATTGATCTGCCAATTCGAATGCTTCCACCGACCACGACCACTACGCCGAAACCTATCATACAGCCTGTACAAGGTAGTCAATTTAAATATAAATTTAATATTATTTAGGATTAACCGAGGCCACTTCGTATAGAAGAACGAATGATAATTTATTTATTTATTTATGCACTCAATGGTGCGCTACAACAGGGCAAAAGTGTTAGTTCGGTACAAGTATGTTTAGACGAAAAAAAACAAACAAACAATCGCTAAATTCGCATAACAGCTGAAGAAAAAGGAAAACAAAAAAGGAATCGCGCTCCCAGCTGAAGAGGATGAGTGCGGAAATTTTTCCACCAGATTGATAGCCTTCAGAATGGCAGATCGGAGTAAGTTCGTATTCGAAAGTCACTTTGTTTTCGGGAAAGCATCGCAGGAAACAAAAAAAGCAGGAATTTATTGCGCAGCTATCCCAGGAGAGGGCTTTCATTGTAATCACCAAAATCAGGCAGTGATCATCATCCTCTATGAGTATGTCCCCTCTCACTCCTACTCCTAATACCATTTCCCTCTTCTCTTCCCATACTTTTCGATGGTCGAAGCCATTAATAGGGTGGAAAAAATTCCCCGATTCCCTCACCTGAATAATCCAAATCTTGCCATTCTTCGGGGAACAAGGGTGTGCATTACGATTATGAGACGTTCTAATGAGTTTCGCATAAAAACTGCCATGTTAGGCGGGCTAGTCGCAGCCACGAGTAAAGAGGCATTATCTCCAGAAAGGGGTCCCTATTTGACTCCAACAACGACCCGGGAAAAATATATTCAATACAACTTTAGAAAAGGCAAAAAGGTACAGAATGTCCTTCAAACATTTCAAAATTTCATCCTGTTTGGCTTCCATCTAAAGGCACATGCGAAACGGAAGTCGAACTAATTCTTCGATTACTCCCCCTAAAAATTCTATGTTCTATGTTTTCACTCAAACCTAAGCTGTTTTTATTTTCAAAAAATCCTCACATGTCGCGAAAACTTCACCACTTTCCTTCAGTTAGCCCTCCTTCGAATGATCGAACTGTGTATGCTGGATGGATTCCGGAATGGAGACCCTGGTATAGACCGATGGTATTTCCATGGTTCGTAAAAGGTAGGAGCGGTTAAAAGGAGCACCAGTAGAGCGTGAGTCGGGATCAGAGCAAGCCTATGGAGTTGTAATTTTATCTGGATGGGCTCACAGATAACGCCACACTCACGATCAGTGGCACTTCCCATAAATAGACTAAAATCAGCCAAAATTGCAGGCTATGGAAACGACTGCTCCCGGCTTACAGACGCCTGCTGGAAGTCTCGACTATGATTTCACTACTCGTTTCATTGCTGTGTTATAAAATTTCAGTCCGATGGCCTGATTACTGAGTCGAGCGTTGCTTGTCACTTGAATGACAGTAAAAATGCTCGGTAGTTTCTTCAATGAAGTTTTAGTCACACGGAGTTTTTCACATGTCGTCTCGCAACACACTGCAATCAACAAGTTCAAAAGTTGAACGCTCGATGAAAGTGATTTCACGGCCTTTGTTAACCCTTTGACGTTAACTTTAAATTTCGTGACCAGAAATTTCGTTAACTCTTATGCTAGAACGGATTATACGAGAGAAGAGCTGGATTACGATCGTTCCCTTCGTAAGAAAGCTGGAAAAATGAATCAAGAAGAAGGTAAGCTTACTTACGTTGTTCGTGACCTCACCATCCACAGACTTAGGAACCCTCATGACCTCCCCCGCAAAATGGACCAAGCTACCTCTTCGGCGAACTCGCATGATCTACTAACCTCCCATACGCTCATCGATCCAGCTGCGTCTTCCCCTGTGGCTACCGCCTAGATAATAAGGTCAATCAGTGGGTTCAAAAAAACAGCGATATGCGACGTGACCACCGGCTCTCATTCTGGACCACCCCAAAATGAGCGTGGAGGGTTTTTGCTATTCAATGCACGCTCTATTGTCAACAAAATCCCCGACCTCAATTTTCTTCTCCAGCAATCGCCTCACGCAGTTTTCATTACTGAAAGCTGGTGCAAGCCGAACTCGATACATGATGCTATCCTAAGCTTCAACTCGACGTATGAAGTGTACCGTTGTGACAGGGAGGGCAACAAAGTTGGCGGTGGTGTGCTCGCGCTCATACATAAAACTCTTCGCACAATTTCCTTCTCCAAAAAGATTTCTGCGAACTTTTTGGGGAAGGAAATTGTGTTTGTATTTTTATTTGTAAATTAAATTCTATTTGTAAAATTAAAACAAAAACAGTTTTAATTTTACAAATGGAAAAGTTTAATCATATATAAAGCCATTAATTTTATTCAGACATTGGCCTTCGAAATAAAGTTTGCAGCTACCCAAATTTGTGTTATACTTGTTTACCGCAGCCCTTCCTGCACCTCAGCCGTTTTTTCCGAATTTCACTGCCTGTCTTAACCAACTTCTCGACCAATGGGACGATCACATCCTTCTACTAGGTAATTTCAATTTCCCGCTCATAGATTGGGACAATAACACGGTCAGAGGTAGCTCCTCGGCTTCCTCGTTCTCCTTCCTCCGTTTCGCTAACTCGTTTAACCTTAAGCAAATGGTACGCCATCCCACGCACGGGCTCAATATCTTAGACGTCGTTCTAGCCTCCGATCCAACACCGTTCGAGATCTAAACGTTTTACCACCTTTTAGTACGTCAGACCACAACAGTATCCGTTTTTGTATTGCTTTCGTTCCAGCCATTTTAACAGACCCAGCCCAATTGTATAGATGCTTTTCAAAAGGAAATTATCCGGCCATAATTTCTGCACTCTCTAAGATCAATTGGACTGTGTTGAGCAATGCTTGCAATAGTTCCGATGCGTTTTACTCAAAACTTTTAAACATCTTTCACCAACTAATTGAGAATTATATCCCTCTTGAGCTAGAAAAGAAAAAAGCCGTTAAATACCCCAAACGAATCCATTTCCTCAAAGCCAAAATCATGCGTCTTCACTCAACATCCTTTGGTCAGAACTCCAAGTATGCCACGTATGCCCGTAGACTCAAACGTGCGCTTCTGCGTCACCAGCTATTAGAAGAAAAGAGATTGGCACAGCATAAAAACAGGAAGAATTTCTTCAATTATTGTAGGAAAAAAGCTCAAAATGGCCGACAGAACCGCCAAATTTGATCTCGCAAGATGGGACCTTAGTTGAAGACGATTTGTCTAAAGCTAATCTCTTTGCCGACTATTTCCAGTCAGTTTATAAAAGATCATGCGATTCAGGGGCCTACCCTAGATTCTGTGTCGTTGGATTCCCTGGATTGGGTAGACATTTCCAGCGATACTGTTCACAGTATACTGCGAAGTCTCCCCAACAGGGTGTCTACCTCTCCCGATGGAATCCCATACATTTTCTTGAAGAAAGCTGCTCTGGGATGACCGCTCCCTTAACTGTACTATTCAATAGAATTCTACTGCATGGAGACGTTCCTAGGCTGTGGAAGGTCGGGCTCGTCAGACCGATTTTCAAGAAAGGTTGCAAAAACAACGTTGCCAATTATAGGCCTATATGTTTAACTAGCTCTATCAGCAAAGTCATGGAGCGTATACTGTGTCGAAAAATCAGTGATTTTTTAACGGAAATGAAGACTTCTCCACAATAACCAACATGGATTTCTTAGGCGCAAGTCCACTATGACTGCTTACTATCCACAATCCTCTGTGGCATAGAGAAATAGATAAAGGACGCTTTCGTATCAGTCTGTTACATCGACTATGCCAAAGCATTTGACACCATCTCTATTCCACTACTACTACGGAAACTGGAAGCGTATGGTATCCGCGGTCCGACACTTTTTGCAAGCATTCCTTAGTGACAGAGTTCAAGCTGTACTGATTAATCAATCCCTTTCTTACCCTTACCCCACATTTAGTGGGGTGCCTCAAGGCACTTGTATAGGACCTCTCATGTTCATCATTTTTGTTAATGACCTAATTGAATCCATCCCTTCAGGAGCGTTCTGCAGTTATACGCTGATGACTCAAAAATTTTCACTATCAATGACTGCCATAAAGCTCCAAACTGCTTTGAACTGTGTAGAGCGATGGTCATAGAAGTGGAACTTGGAAATTTCTACCAAAAAACTGCGATTATGGGGTTAGGAAGAAACCACCCAGATTTCCCCTTTACCCTGTGTGGTAGCCAGCTTGCTCGCGTTACACAAATCCGAGACCTTGGTGTCACCTACAGTGAACGACTTGATTTTGAAAGGCTACATACATGACATTGCTGCCAGAGCAAGTTGTAGGGCAAATTTCATCCTAAGATCCTTCAAAATGCGCGAGCCGTTGGTTCTTTTCCGATTATTCAACCTCTATGTTCGACCAATCGTTGAGTATTGCTCCCCCATCTGGTCACCGTACAAACAGGTTCTTATTGATGAACTTGAAAAAGTCCAAGAAAAGCTTCACCTATCGCTGCTTCATGCGAAAGGGGACTACCTCCCTTTCTTATGATGAGCGACTGCAAAGGCTTGGGGGCGAATCACTTGAGTTTCGGCGTAAAATAATTGATTACGGCTTGATGTACAAGCTTATAACTAATGAGATCGATTTGAATTTGGATGACATTTTCGAACTTTGCCCTTCCATAGGATTATCCAGAGGACACCCTTACCGTATACGACCTGATAAGCCGAATTCTCGGTCCTATGAAGGCGCCTTCAGCGTCAGAGTTGTATCGTTGTGGAACAGGCTTGGTACTGAATTTTTTGATGGAAACACTCACAAACATTTCAGACTCAGCTTGCTGCCTATTTGAAGCGACAACAGTCTTCTTCAGAAATGTGTTAAATGGTGATGAAGGGCTCCAATGTGCTGCTTCTGTAGCACTGGTCCTACTCGACAGTTTTTGAGCAAAAAATCTTGCGGGTTTGGTTAATAACAATTTTACATTCTTTTCTTTTTTTCCCTCTCGATAAAATAAAGTAATCAGCGTTTATTTCAGCTCAGCCACTTCTTACCACGATTCCCTACCGTTTGTACTACCTCTATGCCTCTACTTGTTTGCCTTTTTTTTAACATTTCCTTTCTCCGTATCGTTTAATTGAATGATAATCATGTTTCATGTTTTTTTTTTCAAACTGTAAAAAATATTATACCATCTCGCTTTTTATGACCCGTCAACTATACTGTAAATAATTATTTTTTTAATACCTTTCGGTTCCCAATAAGCCCACTCCGTACCGTCTTGGGTCTTCGGTTGAGGTTGGCGGACCTACTAAGCTGGTATCCGGAGCCGCGATCCCTCCCCGCGGCTTGCAGTGTTTGGCCGGGGCACTGCCCTTCCTCTTCCTTCCGACCCTTGGCCCCATTCCCCCCCCCCTCCCCTAATTATTCTTTTGTATCATGCTATTATGACTTTTTTTACTGTAAACATGTACCTTACTATCTCCTCATTGTGAATATTACGGCAACAGTAAATAAATAAATAAATAAATAAATAAATAAACTTAACCTACCGGTTGGGTGCCACTTCGTCTGGCCTGTGGGACAAGTGGTACCCAAGGGTAAGTGCCACCTTAAAATTTTCTTCTTTGTCTAATTAAATCATTTTTAAGCATTCCAGCAAATATGAACACCTTTCTAGTATCTGTGTTAGCACGAATCGTAGAAGTGTTCAATATGAGAAATTTTACATAGCACGAATCGTAGAAGTGTTCAATATGAGAAATTTTACACAAAGTTTTAGTATGCAGCAGCACGCCGGTTTAGTAATTGAGATTTGGCATGATCAAGCTGAAATTAATCACCTATCGAAGCTTCTTCAGGCATTTGTAGACATGGGGCACATGTGTGGGTTTAGAATGTATCCAAAATTTTACTGTAAACTTCAATTTATAGGGTTTTTACCCTCCACCCCTTTCAAATCCAAGCTTCCTTTACGGGTCTCCAATTCTTTTTACAAAAAAATATAATAGCAAGCTTAGAACTCTAGTTGTATCCAGGATATCACAAAAGTTAAGTATTCGATGGGATAACTGCCTTAAGGGAATATTACCCGATTTGAAGCGAAAGTTGGGCACGTCAAAATGAGCCGTGGTCCCACGAACACGTAATGTGACAGTTTCCATTGTCGTCAAAGAGTTAAAAAAAAGTCTCTATTCTTCGAAGTGACCTCCCCATAGTAATGAGAACTAATTTCGAACAGAGTCATTGTAGGATTTTTAGTGTCGTTGAATTCGCTTCATCTTGACACACATGAAATCCCACTCTCGTACTTATAAGAGTCTTTCCAACGTCCCAGAGGAATACGTTATTGCTGAAATAGTCGTTCACATCATCTCCCTTTCAAATAAGGAGCGTCGGGTGCAGACCATACACCACAAGTGACGACGGCCTCCAAGTAAATCTGGTTAGTAGTGGTTCATAGTGATAGCTGATTTTGGTAAATGATAGTTGTAATTAGTGACAACTGATAGAATACAACTGCAACAGGCTAATCATTTCATTGGCAGAAAACATTTACATTTTGTGGAGGCCGTCGTCACTTGTGGTGTATGGTCTGCACCCGACATTCTTCTCATTTTTGAAAAGGACTCATTTTCCATAATCTTTACGGGATCGTCGAGATGGGATATTATATTATAGATAGGTACGAGCTGCGCATTCCAGTTCGATATTGAGTGGATCCATTGAATATAGAAATTCATCGGTGAGCGCTCTGTGGCACTGCTCATGCAGTCTCATCCACGTAATAGAACGCAGGGAAAACTGTGGAACCAAACAGATTCGCGCGAACTTCCTGGTCAGCTAGAAGATGGTTGATGACATTTCTCTAAGGATCGAAGACTGTTAACGCTCATTCCTCTCGTCTTCCGACTGGAATTCGGAATCTGCCGCGTTCCTCCAGGATCATGGCGACCGACTGGATATGGTCTCAGCAGCTGCATCCCTGACAAAATCCGGCCTGCCTGTGGATTGTGGCCATGCAATGCTGGCGCAAAAATGATATTGGTAAACAATTTGTGGAGAACGCTTAACAGTCCTATTGTGCTGTTAATGTGACGATCAATACAGGGTGGCTACTAAATATTGGCGCATGGTTTAATTGACCATATTTCCAAAAAGAGAATCTATTACATCTTCAGAAGTTTATTTTATATACAGTAAACATAACAATTCATTACTAAGAAGATGCTCGGAAAGAAGTCCTCCGGCAGCGATACAGGCTTCAAGTCTCTTCTCAACTGACATCACCGTGGGCCGCAAGCAGTTTTCGTCGAGTTACTTCAACGCTTCCTCCTAGGAAGCCTTCAGGAAGTCCAAACTTCGATGTTGCCTAGAAGGCATCTTCTGCTGCAGGAAGCCCCACACCGCAAAATCCATTGGGTTCAATCGGGTGAGTTAGATGGCCAAACATCTGGTGACCAGTAACCTGGAAAATGGCGGTCACAGAACACCAGCGTAGATTTTGCGGCATGGGGAGGCGCCTAGTCTTGCTGAAGAAGGCACTGACATTTGCTGGAGGTCGAAACAGTCCATGGAAGGAGCACATCACGTAAAATTGTTTCCTGGTAGATCTGGGCGTTAATTTTGACGGATTTGTCCACAAAGACAAGCGGTGTCTGGTTTCGGAAGTAATTCCTGCCCAAATCATGACAGATTTTGGAAATCGGCTCCTTGTGTGCGCACAACGTCGAGCAGAATGTCTGCTAGCCGGATCCAACAATTGCCTGTCGTTTTGAGAATTGTGCGCCATTCCAGTGTGAAGATCTTCTCGCGTCACGTTGACGTCACTTACTTGCGGCCCACGGTGATGTCAGTTGAGAAGAGACTTGAAGCCTGTATCACTGCCGAGGGAGGCCATTTCGAGCACCTTCTTCAGTGATGCATGGATATGTTTTACTGTATATAAAAATAAACTTCTGAATATGTAATAGTTTCTCTTTGCAAAAATATGGTCAATAAACCATGCGCCAATATTTAGTAGCCACCCTGTACAGCCTCCTTTCTTGTGGATTATCGTGCGCGAGTTCCTCCACCAACCTCGGATATCACCTGTATCACCTGTCGTCCCGTTGATCGTCGATTTGCTCGAGCGGGCGCCAGCAACGTCTCCATTCGTGCTAGAGTGGTCCAGTGGATCCTCCTCGCTCGAGGGACACGAAGCCTTCATTCCTTTCGTTCAGAGCTTTCGTGAAGAAGTCTGACCATCGGGCCGGCGGTCGTCCAGGTGTTCGTTTGACGTCCCGAGGGATCCAGTCGGTAACCGCTCTGGTCCAACGGTCATCGCAAAATCGCATGACGTGTCCGGCCCACCTTATCTTCGATTCCTTGGCGAAAACGGCAGCGTCCCTGATCTTCGATCGTTGGCGTAGTTCGGAACTCCGGATTCCCCTCTGCACTTGCGTGTATAGGGTTACTCCTAGCATCGTCCTCGCGTTGGATAACGCTGACCGCATGCTCGTCCTGCCTGCGCAGAGTCCAAGTCTCTGAGGCGTAGGTTAGGGCAGGAAGGACAGCGGAATCGAAGAGGTGGGCACGGAGCCGGATGTTCTTCGTCTTCTTCACTACTCCCTCGATGTTCTTGTACGCTCCCCAGCCGCTCGTTTCCTCCTGCTCAGCTCTGGAGCTAGATCGTTCATCATATTGATTTCCCGACCTAGGTACACGTAGCTGGAGCATTCGGTGATGTTCGTTCCGTTGAGCGTGAATGGGGCATCAGGAACCAATCCGTTTCTCATAAACATCGTCTTCGTTAGGTTCAGCTGCAGACCAACCTTACCACAGGCGCAGTCGAAATCAGCCAGCATTCGCTCCGCTTGCTCGATGTTCGGCGTTAACCTTGGATATAGTAGATATTAATTTTGATTTTTTGTTGACTGCTTCAACGCGACTGTGATATTAAAACAACAGGCAATAAACAAAACAACTCAAAATTAAGATCTGCTAGAGCTATCACAGTTACGGTATCGGCTAATCCCTTCATCACGTTAGACGTCTGAGTGTGGTGTGTTATGGTAAACATATCAAATAGCTTAGTTAGGGCGAAACTGGGCCTTGGTAGCGTAACTTGTTGTGCGCTTGAGTTGTAAGCGAGAGGATGTGGGTTCGAGTCCCGCCCGGGACAAAACTCTTGTTCATAACCTAGTGTGGAACCTGGATGTAGCATTTTGTGCTGCTTCTCCATGCCACTATAGTGTTCGCAGAGCTTCATACAGAGTGAGGTGAGATAAAAGTGAAGATAACGATAATGATCGCGAAAAGGCATTAGAAAGCTGCCCATTATTCCTCATCTAGGGTAAAAAAATATTCCAATTTCCTAGATTTGCTTATCGAATGCTTCTTTTTGGATGAAATGTAAGGAACACCCAGGGAATGATTACCATTCCTCCAGAAACTGTCACAACTCGCGCACTTAGCAGGGACCAGCACATGTTCAAAGTTACTTTTGTCGTTACTGTTACTGAGTTACTTTTGTCCCAAACGTGCTAGAACCGATCAGATCAGCACGAGTATATGGAAATTGGTCTGAACGGGGCGTTTTCGGACTCTCGTGACTTCCCGAAATTAAATTAGAGATGGTTAGCGATGCATGAAATAAGAAAAAACCGAAAAAATGGTCCAGAACCTCAAGATTGGGTTGCCCGTCAACGTGAAGCTCTCTCTGCTGACCGGCTAGAGAATCAGACACGAGACGACACGAGATGGGGCGTATCAGGCAAATGGCGCGCCGAGTGAGCCGCAGGAAAGGCCATGCTACATCACCGGGGCATATCCTTCGACGCGAATTGCGTGTCGATTCGCTTCGACCTTTGCCCTTATTATCGTGAAATCCTTCTTTTAATGCACCTTATCCAAGAAGGGAGAGGAAGGAGAAGGAGGTCGATACAGAAGCGAAAAATCTCGATACACTTCAACATCAAATAAATTTTGCATTGAAGGAGTTCCAAAACTTCTTGAGCACAAGTTCTTCCTCAATCAAGAGGAACTAAGACTTGTGAGCAGCTTCAAAGCCATCCTGGCTTCTACATCCGACTAGCCTGTGCTCTCGCCCTCCGAAAACACCGTTGCAAGGATTCAGCTTACCAACAATGCTCCAAAGGCCTTACCATTAGCTCTGAACGCTGAAAAGCATTTTGGTGGAGAATCAATCAATTCCATGAGGATGCGAACGATCACGCCCTCGCATTGTTTTATATTTTACGATTCAATCATAAAAATTGCTTCCAAATTTGGAATTTTCGGATTTTTATAAGCGTTCTCTTATGGTGTTTTTATTGTTATGCCAGCGCCAAAGAGGAAATTTTTGGCCGAAATCAGGTGCATATATAGGGATGGAGTGCGAAGGAAATCTCAAAGACCTCTCTCTTTCCTTTTGATTTCGAAATATTTCTCTGACATTTTTTCACCACTCAAATGACCTACTCCTACTTGACACACGGAGGATTTGCAACATCTGCCTTTCACTCGTTGTCCAGAGACACTTCTGAGCGAGGGCCGCTTTTGCACAAAAGTGTGCGATGTTCTGTTCCGTTTGCGTGCTTGTTCTTAACCGTCGAGGACAAAGCTGGGAGAAACGTCCAGCGCAGTCTTCGAAAACTAGGACAGAAGAGGTTGAGTTCACTGATTTCGGATAGCGAGAACCAGATTCGGATGGGAATCCTTTCAAAAAATTAAGGTGTTCATTTGGAACCAGTTTTGCTTCGCCCGCTATCGCGCGCATCACACGGCAGGCTTTAGC
>MU868736.1:14681-41447 GCA_036418205.1 Ostertagia ostertagi | reverse complement strand
AAAAGCCGTCGATCCCACTAGCGCTGATGCTATAGCGCCCCTACTTACAAATTCTATTTGTAGTGGTACGTGCACACTGTATCATTGTATGACCAGCTTACTTAATAGCAGTCTATTGCATAAACTCAATCAAGTCTTCAGCAAATGATAACTTTCATTTCTATCAAGAAAGCCCAACTCATTAAACCGCTAATCCTTTCGGGGTTCTAAATAATGGTGAATGTAAATAAATGATAAGCCTTAGCTCCTCACTTATGTAAATAGGCATATTTCATTTTATTTTGAGACTGACAGCAATCCTATTCACCGCTAAATTATCTGAATTCAAGAAAAATGCTGGATGTTTACAGTTGTGAGATAAATATGCCAGTTCAGCTCCAGACGTTATCACGCGTATTCTCGATGGACTTCAGCGAAACTGGGAAAGGTCTAACACATTCAATAGTGAGGTGGTTAATGGAGTACCTCATGCTGATATTCCATGGGTCTTTCAGTTTCGCTAAAGCCTGCCGTGTGATGCGCGCGATAGCGGGCGGAGCAAAACTGGTAAATAGATAAATGAATAGCTAAATAGATGAATAAAAAAATAAATAAAACGGATAAATAGGCGCTATCGCACTACATGGAGGCTTCCTCTGGGACTGATCCTAGTAGGGGCACAAAAAATGGCGAAAATAAGAATGCCTCAGGCGCTGGAGTCTCTCCGCCTCCGCCTGACGCTTAGTCCCATTTCAACAAAAGAGACATGTTTTACACAGTTTCGAATGCACTGCCGTCATAATGCCCCGTGTATGGCGTAGCGCCAATAAATAAATAAAGACAGGAGCCTCAGAAAGTCCAAGAGGGCTTTCACGTAGACACTCTCTTTGTAGAGCATGAAAACTCGACTATAGAGGCGGTCGAATTTCTACAGTTGATATTCGTAGCTGTGGTATTTATGACTCTCGGATTTCCGAACTAGTATTGGAGAAAAAAAATCGTGGAATTCTTCTTCCATCTTCATAAGAATTGCAGGTCCAGAATAATGTTTCAAGACTTCCTCGAGATATCATATTTTCAGTGGGTAGGACGTGAGGATATTCTCTTTGGAATGAATATTATTATCGCCGTAGTTGCGATAGCTGGAGCTGTACATGGCGAATTGATCAAGGAGTCCTTGGATACCTATGGACTTGTGCTCTAATCCAAGTAAGTAATGGCACGAAGCCAAATCTTCGCACTATAGGTGCGAGATATTAGCCAGGTGCGATACTCCCGGATGAAGTGATCTTATAAAGGGTGACAGCTTAAAGGTCACCGCGCCATAGAAACATGTGTATTAGTCCGGTGACGACATTTTAGCAGCAAGGGAAACAGAGAGGAGCAGAAAGCACGTAAAGGGCGAGGCTTTTGGAGAAATAGATGAAGTCCGGCATAGTGGATGGTACGCTCTCATGCTGAGAGGGTACGGGGAAGCATGACCACCGTAATAGGATTGTGCAGATACAGTGGAAGAGTGCAATAGAATCTTGATCAATGTAAGAAGGAAGTGCTATTGCAAAGGAAAAGCTTGAGAAGCCTGTTAGATGTTAAAACTGTTATTGTTTTTCAGAAAACTGCCTGCATTAGCGTCAATACAGAGTGCGTTTCGGTGTAGCGGGTGACCCCTATGGCTTACGCCCTTTACCTTGATCTGACAGTGTGGTAGGGACCCCTTTCTGCGTGGTTCGACTAATCAACTCTTTTCTCGTCCACCTACACCGAGGCCATTCTCAAAGGCACGCTCTGGATAAGGATGCTCACCCTTTTATGACTTGAGAGTGTGCGACGAAGGCGCAAGACGCTCGTTCATCCCCCAATCCACACCTTCGTCCGCCGCTAGCCCCGCCTTCTGGCGGGCCAAATGCGACCAGCGGTTGCATTGCGGTCGACGTGATTGACACTGTAGCGAGTGCAGCTAGGTTCGTGCAACTGGTCCTACATGCCCCCTCTCTATCCAAAAGTGGAATGAGGCTGAAATAGAAGAGGTTGGTATTCGGGCGTTATCGGGAGTTCTCTATTTGCTCTCTTCATGTTTTCCAGACCACTCTCCATCTCCAGCTTCATTACTGAACCCTCTTTCATTCACCCATTTTCCTGCGAGAGGGCTAACCCCAATCGTGTGTTATAAAGTGGTGCAAGGACGTAGGAAGTCATGAGGAACGGACAGTACCTGAGAAGTGAGATCCTTTTTCGCCGTTGATGTACGCTTTGATGCGACTCTCATCTCTGTGCCCTCTTCAGCACTACGCTCTGCTATCTAATCACTCACCACGTATACACCTGCGGCGAGTGAGTAGATAGATCGATGGGCGTACCCCACCCAAAGCGCCAAGAGTGAGCCATGCCAGATGAAGTAAGCAGACCAGCTGTTTGGCGTTTCTGCTGGGGCCGTATGCTGATGTTGGGGAGGGGATGGTGCCCCCAACGGCCTACGGACTACTTAAACTCGGTCCTTCAAACTGCCTCAATTTGATGCTTAGGGGGACTAAGCCTCAGGACTAAGCCTTAAGGAGAGGACCGACCTGTGAGAGAGCGCAGGTCCGCCCTCTCTCCAAGGCTTAGTCCTGGGGTAAGCAAACCAGCCCCTTTTTTCGAAGCTGCTGGACCTGGCTGCACCACTTCGTCGTGACTCTCCTACCGTACCGACTTATCCGACTGAGTTCAAGTAGTCCGTCGAGCTCGGGGACCCTATCTCCTCCCCTACATTCAGGGTACGGCCCCAGCAGAAAGGCCAAAAGGGCTGGTTTGCTTACCTCATGCCAGATCGCCGAGGTCAAATTTTTCGCTGCCGTCCCCACCCTCAGGAGGTTCATCTGTCTCCCACTAGGCAATTTTCCCTTTCTTCGAAATTCGTTCCTATCCTCCATTAATGGACCAAGAAAAATTTTAAGAAATAGGATGACAGTTTCAACTTTAATACCCATAACCATGTTGTAATGAGGTTATTCATTTTACATGTTCAAGTGTTCTTCAAGAAGCAAACAGCGAATGTAAAGTACGTTCTCCAGTTCAAACGGCTATAACATAACCACCTAGGCAATCATTCTATAGTGCGGTTTGGAACGTTTAGAAAAATATACTTGTTTTCCAGTTGAAATGACTCATCCACTCAGATTAAAGAAGCCTCGGGATTGAAATAAGGCTGTGGGAAGAGCTTCTAAGTATGAGGCTTGAAAGCAGGTTCTGGAAAAGATATGAAACAGAACTCCTGAACCACATCCCAAATAAGACGCTCAATTTGCTGCATTCCACCTGAACAGCAAGCGTTTCGTGTTTACGAGTCTCACGATCGGCAGCAGTTGCTCCCGAGTCCAGGAACTACACTCGCACTGGCCGATGCTAGAACAACAAACTTTGCGCAATTGGAACGAATTTTGCCTACCAAGCTGCGACGTACGAACGATCGCTTCAATGCGATGGCGAGCGAGCGAGATTGCTACCGAACCCTTGTTGATGGCGACGCCGAATTATCGGTATTCGGGTGCAGAATCTCCACGCGCTCGCATCGCTCAAGCCGATCCGTCGCTCCCCTGCAAGCTGGGCAAACATCGCATCCAACGCAAAGTCTGACATCGGCCAATTCAACCGCCGCCGCGATGCTGCGCTCTTCTCACAGTGATCGCGGAAGGCGAGGCTTGCGGAGGAACGTGTGGATTGCAGTATGGGCGAGCATCGAGCGCCTTTGTCGCGCACCTTCGAGCCACCAAAGGGGCGCGAAATCAACGCTGTCCGCCTGTATGTACTAAACGCTTGGAAGGATGTGGAAGCAGTTGTCCATGCATTGAACGCGTCCAGTAACAAGAGTCAGATTACTTGGTCTCTTCAGAGATAGCGCGTTGCAAGCGAAGCATTGAGAATCGCAGAGCAATTGAAGTACGGACAAGGAGAAATTTTGCGTTTTCTTCTTCTTGAATCCAGTTTTCAAAATGCTCCAACAGCTTCTTAAAATCTTTTATAGAATACCAGCGCGAAGGTGGAGATATGATCCGTGTTATAATGGTATACTGTGGATTAATGACAGTTCCATACAAGATTTCTTCTATACCGCCGGCTACTTCACAAGCTGAACAAGGTAGAGTATTTGTGTATCATATGAATGGAGAACTTCCCCATGATGAATCAGGACTGTTTGAATCTCAAGATGCATATTGACAGTTTAACCTCTAGGACATCACTGAAAGAACGCTAACGATTTGAATTTTCAACAGGACAAGTTGAACATGTATCCCGGACTCAAAAACCGTTGGGAAACACTGAAGGAACTTACAATTGAACCCTGGGGTTGTATTCATGACGACAAGCAGGACTCGACAGCCGCAGGCGCAAAGGTGGCGTATTGTCATCCACCAGTAGCAGCTTGGAAAAGAAGGGTCTCTTCCTAAATCTTAAAGGCGGAGTTTACGATTAGAGGGCAGTCAGTCCAAATTCAGGTAGAATTCTTGGTCCTCAGTTGAATACAAGACCATGAGAAATGGTCCAGAACCCGAGAAATGAAACCCGCCAATTAGCTTCTTGATTTCGCGTCAGATCTGGCCCTGATCTTTTAACTAATAGCATTTACTTTAATTACACCCCTTGCTCCCTCTCCCTAATCCTGGGCGCACTTCTATGGTATAACGTGACACATAAAAACTTCAGTTCCAAAAATGGCAAAGAAACAGAAACTCGAAATTTCTCTGAATCTTCAAATCATTTAGCTAGGAGAGAAGGACGGCACAGAGATGGAACTAGGCGAGTAGAACCTCTATGGTTGCAAAAAGGTAAGGAATTTAGAAACAAAACGAGCATCTTCCTCGGATGAACAGAACCCAGCGGAATCCTAGAAGGGATGATCCACTGGATCGAACCAGGGAGGGCTTACAACTTCCCATTGGTCTTAGAATGGGGACCGGCATAAATCAAGAGAGTAATGAATGCTGTTATAAAAACGGAGACCAAAACAGCTACTATGTATGTCAACAGTCCGCAAGCTATGGGCCGCTTGAAGGCATGCCCAGGATTACATTGAGTGTGTGACTCTTGTACACGAATGCGAATGTATTGGTGGGAAGTGGAGCCGGCAGTAAAGAAAAAAGGAAAAGAAACCGTCAAAAACGCTTAGGTTAAGGGCTCACTCACCTTCCTAATCGGTTGTGTTAAGGGAATTGAGAGACTAAGCGCGAAGAGGAGAGCGCTACAGATTAGAGATCGCCAGACAACAGCCTTATGAAAGAAAAAAGTATATAGCTTGGGCAGCTTAATTTGCAAGGTCCAAGGCTCTTGTCGATCGCATCGGCATTCTTTTGTGTTTTTTCCTGAAATTTTGCCCATAGGGGTAAATAGCTGGCCTGATCACGAATACGACGTTCATTTTAGAGACAGTAGTGATCTGGCGTCTGTTTGGTGTCGCAATTCACTTTTTTCTACTACATTCCTTGCCAACTTTGACTGCTAACAACTTCCTTAGAAAGTTAGCGTGATAGTTTTGGTTTCCATATTTGTAAATGATATTCTCTGCTCTACCGAGCTGCTTGGGTATTCATTCATCCAAAATTTTATGGGATGTTGAGAGCATTCCCTGGTAAGCCAGAACTGTGAACTAGAAGAAGCAGTAGCGGAGGTGCATTTTTCGGATCAAAATTTTAGGGGTATTGTGCTTCCAAATAGATTGGTGTGGACGACTTGTGCCCTTCACGTAGCCCCACACAAGATATAGACAGGTACAGCCTGGAAATATGGGTTGACCGAACCGAGAGCGGCAAACTTTCCGGCAAATCACTTCACTGTATAAACCAGAACTTTGTTATGTCGATTTGTCGGTGTGTGTGTTGTGTCGTTCCGGTACCTCCGGACCGACTGCTCACAAACCAGAGAGTGCGAAGGGCAACACTTTGTGATGTTGATGTCATAATCATGATAAACCCACAACAAGAAAGAGGGAGGGAACTGGAGGTGAGGAGAAAGCGAGGGAGAACATGGTGCTGCCATGCACCGGAGAGAAAAAGTATAAGGAGGTATAGCACATTTACTAGAAAGGTGGTGAATGGAGTACGTCATGCTTGCTATTCCGTGGTTCGTCTCTACCATGCAATGCGCGCGATAGCGGGTGGAGCAAACCTGGCCTAATATATTTCAGTTACACGCATAATCACAATGCCGCTGAAAAACGCGAGATGCGCTCCCCCGATTCTACGTGGGTCAGCTGAACTTAATTCGAAGGCATTTCTTAAACACGCGCAAGGCCAACCGTTGCTGTGGGAAAATTTTGAGCTGCGGGTAACCTCTCTAGAACGGGATTCTCATTCGGAAATGAAATTTCAGCAGAGTCCGGAGAGAAAAAATCTCCAATCTCCTCGGATGATGGAGCTGACAGTGGTGGATGGATTCCTGGCTGGAAACCGTGGATGGGTGTAGGACCAGCAGCCCCTAAATCGTCGTGCAAAGGTAAGGAGTTCGAAAATGAAATGACTACCTTTCACGCGTGAATCGGAAGGCAGTTGCGGAGGTGCATGCTGTGGCCAGGATCAGAGGGGTGTTGTGGTTTCCAAAAGCATGGCGGATGACCATGAGCCAATCGAACCTTCCACGAGCCCATGGCAAGATATACGCAGGTATAAGCCGGAATAGCCATCTGGATTGAACGAATCGAGAACGGGAAATTTTCCGACCAACCTACTATATTTCACTATCATTCAGAATCGCTATGTCACTGAAAGACACATGGTACGCCCGTCCCGATCTCTGCGGGCGGGGGGGGGTGAGCTGAACATAGTTCGAAGTCATAACTTTTAAGCACGCACAAAGCTCACCATTGTGCTGGGGAAATTTTGAGCTCCGGGGACGTTGCCAGAACGGGATTCTCATTCGAAAATAAAATTTCAGCAAAGTCCGAAAAGAAAAAATCTCCAATCTCCTCGGATGATGGAGCCGACAGTGGTGGATGGATTCCTGGTTGGAAACCGTGGATGGGCATTGGACCAGCAGCCCCTCCATGGTGGCACAAAGGTGAGGAGTTCGAAAATGAAATGACTACCTTTCACGCGTGAATCGGAAGGCAGTTGCGGAGGTGCATGCTGTGGCCAGGATCAGAGGGGTGTTGTGGTTTCCAAAAGCATGGCGGATGACCATGAGCCAATCGAACCTTCCACGAGCCCATGGCAAGATATACGCAGGTATAAGCCGGAATAGCCATCTGGATTGAACGAATCGAGAACGGGAAATTTTCCGACCAACCTACTATATTTCACTAACATTCAGAATCGCTATGTCACTGAAAGACACATGGTACGCCCGTCCCGATCTCTGCGGGCGGGGGGGGGGTGAGCTGAACATAGTTCGAAGTCATAACTTTTAAGCACGCACAAAGCTCACCATTGTGCTGGGGAAATTTTGAGCTCCGGGGACGTTGCCAGAACGGGATTCTCATTCGAAAATAAAATTTCAGCAAAGTCCGAAAAGAAAAAATCTCCAATCTCCTCGGATGATGGAGCCGACAGTGGTGGATGGATTCCTGGCTGGAAACCGTGGATGGGTGTAGGACCAGCAGAACCTCCATCGTCGCACAAAGGTAAGGAGTTCAAAAATGAAATGACTACCTTTCACGCGTGAATCGGAAGGCAGTTGCGGAGGTGCATGCTGTGGCCAGGATCAGAGGGGTGTTGTGGTTTCCAAAAGCATGGCGGATGACCATGAGCCAATCGAACCTTCCACGAGCCCATGGCAAGATATACGCAGGTATAAGCCGGAATAGCCATCTGGATTGAACGAATCGAGAACGGGAAATTTTCCGACCAACCTACTATATTTCACTATCATTCAGAATCGCTATGTCACTGAAAGACACATGGTACGCCCGTCCCGATCTCTGCGGGCGGGGGGGGGTGAGCTGAACTTAGTTCGAAGTCATAACTCTTGAGCACGCACAAAGCTCACCATTGTGCTGGGGAAATTTTGAGCTCCGGGGACGTTGCCAGAACGGGATTCTCATTCGAGAATAAAATTTCAGCAGAGTCCGAAAAGAAAAAGTCTTCAATCTCCTCGGACGATGGAGCTGACAGTGGTGGATGGATTCCTGGCTGGAAACCGTGGATGGGTGTAGGACCAGCAGAACCTCCATCGTCGCACAAAGGTAAGGAGTTCAAAAATGAAATGACTACCTTTCACGCGTGAATCGGAAGGCAGTTGCGGAGGTGCATGCTGTGGCCAGGATCAGAGGGGTGTTGTGGTTTCCAAAAGCATGGCGGATGACCATGAGCCAATCGAACCTTCCACGAGCCCATGGCAAGATATACGCAGGTATAAGCCGGAATAGCCATCTGGATTGAACGAATCGAGAACGGGAAATTTTCCGATCAACCTACTATATTTCACTAACATTCAGAATCGCTATGTCACTGAAAGACACATGGTACGCCCGTCCCGATCTCTGCGGGGGGCGGTGAGCTGAACTTAGTTCGAAGTCATAACTCTTGAGCACGCACAAAGCTCACCATTGTGCTGGGGAAATTTTGAGCTCCGGGGACGTTGCCAGAACGGGATTCTCATTCGAGAATAAAATTTCAGCAGAGTCCGAAAAGAAAAAGTCTTCAATCTCCTCGGACGATGGAGCTGACAGTGGTGGATGGATTCCTGGCTGGAAACCGTGGATGGGTTTAGGACCAGCAAAACCTCCATCGTCGCACAAAGGTAAGGAGTTCGAAAATGAAATGACTACCTTTCAAGCGTGAATCGGAAGGCAGTTGCGGAGGTGCATGCTGTGGCCAGGATCAGAGGGGTGTTGTGGTTTCCAAAAGCATGGCGGATGACCATGAGCCAATCGAACCTTCCACGAGCCCATGGCAAGATATACGCAGGTATAAGCCGGAATAGCCATCTGGATTGAACGAATCGAGAACGGGAAATTTTCCGATCAACCTACTATATTTCACTAACATTCAGAATCGCTATGTCACTGAAAGACACATGGTACGCCCGTCCCGATCTCTGCGGGGGGCGGTGAGCTGAACTTAGTTCGAAGTCATAACTCTTGAGCACGCACAAAGCTCACCATTGTGCTGGGGAAATTTTGAGCTCCGGGGACGTTGCCAGAACGGGATTCTCATTCGAAAATAAAATTTCAGCAAAGTCCGAAAAGAAAAAATCTCCAATCTCCTCGGATGATGGAGCCGACAGTGGTGGATGGATTCCTGGCTGGAAACCGTGGATGGGTTTAGGACCAGCAGAACCTCCATCGTCGCACAAAGGTAAGGAGTTCGAAAATGAAATGACTACCTTTCAAGCGTGAATCGGAAGGCAGTTGCGGAGGTGTATGCTGTGGCCAGGATCAGAGGGGTGTTGTGGTTTCCAAAAGCATGGCGGATGACCATGAGCCAATTGAACCTTCCGCGAGCCCATGGCAAGATACGCAGGTATAAGCCGGAATAGCCATCTGGATTGAACGAGAACGGGAAATTTTCCGATCAACCTACTATATTTCACTAACATTCAGAATCGCTATGTCACTGAAAGACACATGGTACGTCCGTCCCGATCTCTGCGGGGGGCGGTGAGCTGAACTTAGTTCGAAGTCATAACTCTTGAGCACGCACAAAGCTCACCATTGTGCTGGGGAAATTTTGAGCTCCGGGGACGTTGCCAGAACGGGATTCTCATTCGAAGAATAAAATTTCAGCAGAGTCCGAAAAAAAAAGTCTTCAAAATCTCCTCGGACGATGGAGCTGACAGTGGTGGATGGATTCCTGGCTGGAAACCGTGGATGGGTTAGGACCAGTAAAACCTCCATCGTCGCACAAAGGTAAGGAGTTCGAAAATGAAATGACTACCTTTCAAGCGTGAATCGGAAGGCAGTTGCGGAGGTGTATGCTGTGGCCAGGATCAGAGGGGTGTTGTGGTTTCCAAAAGCATGGCGGATGACCATGAGCCAATTGAACCTTCCGCGAGCCCATGGCAAGATATACGCAGGTATAAGCCGGAATAGCCATCTGGATTGAACGAATCGAGAACGGGAAATTTTCCGACCAACCTACTATATTTCACTAACATTCAGAATCGCTATGTCACTGAAAGACACATGGTACGCCCGTCCCGATCTCTGCGGGGGGGGGTGAGCTGAACTTAGTTCGAAGTCATAACTCTTGAGCACGCACAAAGCTCACCATTGTGCTGGGGAAATTTTGAGCTCCGGGGACGTTGCCAGAACGGGATTCTCATTCGAGAATAAAATTTCAGCAGAGTCCGAAAAGAAAAAGTCTCCAATCTCCTCGGACGATGGAGCTGACAGTGGTGGATGGATTCCTGGCTGGAAACCGTGGATGGGTTTAGGACCAGTAAAACCTCCATCGTCGCACAAAGGTAAGGAGTTCGAAAATGAAATGACTACCTTTCAAGCGTGAATCGGAAGGCAGTTGCGGAGGTGCATGCTGTGGCCAGGATCAGAGGGGTGTTGTGGTTTCCAAAAGCATGGCGGATGACCATGAGCCAATTGAACCTTCCGCGAGCCCATGGCAAGATATACGCAGGTATAAGCCGGAATAGCCATCTGGATTGAACGAATCGAGAACGGGAAATTTTCCGACCAACCTACTATATTTCACTAACATTCAGAATCGCTATGTCACTGAAAGACACATGGTACGCCCGTCCCGATCTCTGCGGGGGGGGGTGAGCTGAACTTAGTTCGAAGTCATAACTCTTGAGCACGCACAAAGCTCACCATTGTGCTGGGGAAATTTTGAGCTCCGGGGACGTTGCCAGAACGGGATTCTCATTCGAGAATAAAATTTCAGCAGAGTCCGAAAAGAAAAAGTCTCCAATCTCCTCGGATGATGGAGCCTGACAGTGGTGGATGGATTCCTGGCTGGAAACCGTGGATGGGTTTAGGACCAGCAGAACCTCCATCGTCGCACAAAGGTAAGGAGTTCAAAAATGAAATGACTACCTTTCACGCGTGAATCGGAAGGCAGTTGCGGAGGTGCATGCTGTGGCCAGGATCAGAGGGGTGTTGTGGTTTCCAAAAGCATGGCGGATGACCATGAGCCAATTGAACCTTCCACGAGCCCATGGCAAGATATGCGCAGGATATAAGCCGGAATAGCCATCTGGATTGAACGAATCGAGAACGGGAAATTTTCCGATCAACCTACTATATTTCACTAACATTCAGAATCGCTATGTCATAGCTATCAAATTCAACAATGGTGACCTTTGTGCGTGCTAGAAGACACATGGTCAATACCGTGAGTTATGACTTCGAACTACATTTCAGCTCATTCACACCGCGGCGATCTCTCCTCGCGGGGCGATGCGAGACGGACGTCACTGAACTAGTGTTCGATTAGTTCATAGATATCTGACTTCATAGGCGACTGGCACGCCAAAGTTGCATGTGAACCATATTGATGGCTTAAGGGGTTGAATATACTGAATAGAGCTTCCGCGCGGTAACTGCTCGATTCTTCACTCCACCTGCCGAAATACGGAGTGGGCTCATTCGAGGAATAACAGATCTCTATGCAGAGATCCGTATAAAAGAAAAAAGTCTCTAATCTAGCCGGACGATGCAGCTGAGAGCCCGGTGGTACAAAGTTTAATTGCTGGATTCCTGGCTGGAAACCCGTTCAGTTGGATGGGGTTTCAGGATACCAGTACAACACCGCCTCCATGCATCGTCGCCTACCTATAAGGTAGGGATGAATCAGAAAAAATACTACAACACTTCCTCAAGCGTCGAATCGGAAAATGCTGAGCCTTCGTTGCGGCCACAGGCATGAGCGTGTTATGGCTGTGGCCACGATCATCCACGGACCTTTGCGTTGTTGCCGTTGTGCGTTTCCAGAAGAGGCCCACGTGGACGCCGTTATGACAATCATTGACCGCGAGATGCTCCGACCACTTTACCCGCGAGCCCAATCGAGAGCAGGCCGCGAGCGCTTTTCAAAGTCGTAGCTGAATAGCCAACTCTGAAACTCTCGAACACATCGAGATCCGAGAGGAACCAAGACTTTCTCCGCTCACCTTAAGGGTCTCCCTCTACCTATAGTGTAAGCTATGACATTGCAGAATCTTTCTTATGTCCACTTGAACAAGACACATGTTGTACGATTGTTCGTCGTCTGCTCTTCTGCGGGAGCTGTGAGCGTAACTTAGTCGAAGTCAGGATAGCTCTTAGCCACCCGCACAAGAGCTGCACGCCATACTGTGCTGGTCTGGCATCCTTCTACGAGGCTTCCGGCACGTTGCTCGAGAACGGGAGGTTCTCACGTTTTCTAGAGCTAACAGCTGCAGTCAGTAGTCCCGACAAAAGCAAGAGGTCTTCACTCTCCCGTCGCACGATGGAGGCTGCACAGGGTGGCTCGGAGTTCCTGGCTGACGCGATATACCGATGGATGGCGTTCTTAGGACGCATTCAAAACCTCCCCATCTCGCGAGTCGCTTCATGAAAATGAGGTAAGGGTTGCGAAATTCTGCGATAATGAGCTATCCTTTCTCAAGCGATAGAATCGTAATGGCTAGTTGCGGCCCGTGTATGCTGGTTGTCTGCCCACGCGCTCGTATTCCCAGCCTCAGAGGGTGTAATTGTGGTCTTTCCAAGAACGCATGGCGGTATACCAATCGACATCCAAAATCTTGAACCTTCATGCCGCGGACCCACGCATGCACAATAAGAGCTGCATGTATAAGCCAGGTAATAAAGCATTTCTGAATCTTATTAGCGATACTCAGCACCGCGGAAACTATTGTTCCCGACCCATTATAGCTAATAACCTCACAACATACACTCTCTCAGGCACACTCGCTAGTGTCCACTGAAGACAATCACTAGGTCTACCAACGTTTGCCTCATTCAACGCCGATCTACTTTGCGAGAGGGGGTTAAGCTGAACTTGTTCTCTACAGTACATTATATCTCACTAAATAACTCACGCCATCTAACCCTATTGGCTGCGGACAGAATGGATGTACGCATTGTGCGTGTGGGAGTAATTTTTGAGCGCCGCGTAGTATCCCCACCAACGGGATCGTTCTATTTTCGACGAATCAGAATATCAATTTCAGGCCACAGATCACGAAAAAGATAGAATACGGTCTTAATCCAATCCGCTCTGCCGACGGATGAGAAGGCCATTGACAAAAGATGAGTCTTGGTTTATTTTATGGATTCCTGGCTGGAAACCGTGGATGGGTGTAGGACCAGCAGAACCTCCATCGTCGCACAAAGGTAAGGAGTTCGAAATGACTACCTTTCAAGCGTGAATCGGAAGCAAAAAAACTAGAGCAATTTTAATGAAGTACATAATTACAGGTGCCTGTCTTTCAGAAAAGTTCCACAAAAAGCACCTTGAAGAAATAGTGCCGATTTCGATACTTTGAAAAAACACAATGTCAGTTATTGGTCGAAGGTTGTTAGTCACTTGAATGACAGCAATATTAATGAAATTTTCTCCATTAAAACTTCAGTCATGTGGAGTCTTTTTCTAGTCTCGTAGCATTCTCGCAACAGGCTGTAAAACTGCAAGACCAAAGTTTGGTGCCTCTACCTCGAGTAAAACGTTCCACGCATTTTTAAAAGGGCACCTTAGGAGCGAGGATGGCTATGGCCGACGAACCTGGTGTTCACTATGATCACCGTTTTGGCGATTCCAGGTGGTGCGGATTACGAACCAAACTCCGAAACTATTTATTTTGGACCAATACCCGGAGCGGTTGATCTGCAATCTGTCATACAGCCTGTGCAAGGTAGTCAATTTGAATATAAATTCGACATTATTTGGGATTAACCGTAGGCCACTTCGTATAGAAGAACGATAATAATATTATTTATTTATTATTTATTTATTTATTTATTTATTTATGCACTCAATGGTGCGCTACAACAGGGCAGAAGGTGTTAGTTCGGTACAAGTATGTTTAGACGAAAAACAAACAAACAAACAATCGCTAAACTCGTATAACAGCTGAAGAAAAAGGAAAACAAAAAAGATATCGCGCTCCCACCTGAAGAGGATGTGCGCGGAATTTTTTCTATCAGATTAATAGCCTTCGAAATGGTAGATTGGAGTGATTTAGTATTCGAATTTATTGCGCAGCTAAAATCCCAGGAGGGCGGATTTCATTGTCATCACCAAGATTCAGGCAGTAATCTCCTCTATGAATACGTCCCCTCTCACTCTTACCCCTAATACCATTCCCCTCTTCTCCTCTCTTACTTTTCGATGGTAGAAGCCATTAATCTGGTGGAAGAAATTCCGCATACATCCGCTTCAACTCTCGAACCCCCCCCCTCCTGCATTGATATTTCAGAAATGACAGAGAAAAAACAAAAACTAAGGAAGTTTCATAAATGTAAAAAAGGTTCCGCATTGAAAAATCTCGTTGAAGCTTCTATAAATTATGGAACTGCGAATGGTGGATGGATACCCGGCTGGCGTTTCTCGGATGGAATTGGTCCAGTGGAACCTCCATGGTTGCGAAAAGGTGAGCATATCAGGAATGAGACAAGCATCGATCTGGGATGAACCAGAATCGGGCGGATCCTAGAAGGGATGACCCACAGGGATGGGTTCCCTGGTACAGACCGATGGTATTTCCATGGTTCGTAAAAGGTAGGAGCGGTTAAAAGGAGCACCGGTAGAGCGTGAATCGGGATCAGAGCAAGCCTATGGAGTTCGCAATTGTAATTTTATCTGGGTGGGCTTCACAGATAGTGCCACACTGGGTAGTATTTTCCATAAATAGGCTAAAATCAGCCAAAATTGCAGGCTATGGAAAGACTGCTCCCGGCTTACAGACGCCTGCTGGAAGTCTCGACTATGATTTCACTACTCGTTTCATTGCTATATAAAATTTCATCCGATGGCCTGATTACTGATAGAGTGTTGCTTGTCACTTGAATGACAGTAGAAATGCTCGGTTCTTTCTTCAATGAAGCTTTAGTAACACGGAGTTTTTCACATGTCTTTTCGCAACACACTGCAATCAGCAAGCCTAAACATTGAAGGCTTCGATGGAAGTGATTTTGAGAGTTTTTTCCTTCAAAAATAGTCCTTGTTCTTTGGGACCATCTTCTCACACTACTTAGAACTGATTTCGAACAGAGTCATTTAAAGATCCTTAGTGTCGCTGAATTCGCTTCATCTTGACCCACTTGAAACCCCACTCCATCTCTCGAACCTATAAGAGTCTAGCGTCCGCGAGAAGATACCTTATTGCTGAAATATTCGTTCACATTACCCTCCCTTTCAAATAACGGGAATCTTATAAGGTAAGAGGGAGCATTGCGGTGCATGGTCTGCTCTAATACCGATTTGGCTTAAGGAGCGTTTAACCCTTAGACTACGACTTTTTTGTAAATGTTATCAATGTGTTTTGTGTAGTAACAGTCGCTCCTAGCAACAACTAATCATCTGTAGAAATTTGGCTGACGCGCGCTGGGTTTGAGCTGGGATTCGATCCAGAGACCATATGCGCGGCAGTGCCCCCCTCCTGTCACCACACCATCTCCGCTCGAATGAGCATTTTCTCGAATAAATCAACATGAACCATGTCAAACAACAAACTGCACTGGAGCACCCAAACCCACCACCAGCCCACGGGTTGGGGGAGGCGGGCTTATGGGTGACTCGCGGACGAGGTGTGATCGCGATCGTGATACCGCCGGACACGCGGGAGCCTGGGGCACCGCACATTTGTCACAGATCTCATATCGAGAAGAAGGCTATGTCCGGTTGGCACAAAACTTAGAAAGAAAGAATTAAGCGCCACTTATGTAGAAGTGCTGCTCCCCTGCCTACAGGCTGCGCCCAACGGCTGCTTCTCCTCTAACGAATTTTCGCTGGTTTTTATGCTCGAAAGCTGCGTCATCATAGGAGTGTTCTACTACCACTTCCGCATCAAACGAACTGACAAAACTCCGGAGGTTGGAATTTCCAACGCAGTCGTAAAACGCCGTCGTCCTCTAACTGGCTTGCGGCCGATAAAAACCTCCATCCGTCATCGGTTTGCTTATGTTTCACCTGTTTCACAATAATTGAGGGAAATATTAGAACCATTAACCAATACAAAGAGTGTGAGACTCGAAACCTACTAACCTTGTTCACGAGGCACTTCGACCATGCCCAGTGACCATGTCGAAACGACTGGATGGCTTAGTCAACTTATCCAGCAATAACTACGCTGCCTGCGAGGTGGGGTCCTGTATCTCTCGCTGACAGAGAAGAATTACCAAGTTTCTAGTTGTGCACAATCCCGCCATAAAGTGGACCCTCCGATCTCAATAAGTGCCAAAACTGTGGTAGTGACTTGGACTACGGAAGTGGTATACATGTGTACCACCAGTAGTCAAAGATTTACTTACGGAGAATGACATGCCGTTATCAGCTTCGAACCGATAAACTGTCATAGTAATGAATTAGAAAGCTTCTATAATGTGGCACAATTCGCTATCTGGAAATATGGATGCTCGCGCTCGCCTCAACATTCCCGCTGGAGACTGTGGATAGTGTTTTGATTTACGAGGGGACACGTTGTGTTCCACCAGTATCAAAGGAATAACGATTACAACAGGTGAAAATCGCTTTAGCTGTCTGGCTGAAACGGCGACTAAGTTGTACACTTAGGTAGGAATTAATACGTGAGTATAATGGTGCAGACGCATCAGTCCATAACAATGAGGCCTCCTGACCTCCATATGTCCCGAATCTAGGACGGTACAAGTCTTTACCTACGAAGAGGACACATGTGGCCCCGCCAGTAGTCAAAGGGTTAAAGTTACGAGCAGCTATCAGCATTATTCCTATGTTATTTCTTCAGGTGCTTTGTGCAATGTATGGATTCATTAATGTAACATCTACGAAAGTAAATTCACCTAGTCGGCAGGTCAGGAACTAAGCCTAGGAGGGAGGAAGTCCTCCCCCCCCGGAGAAAACCAAGATTGCTCAAGGATTAGGGGTTTCCTTCCCTTCTAAGCCTTAGTCTTGAACGTCTACAATAAAAGCATATGCTTTCCATGGTTTGAGATGCTCTGGATCGCTATGCAACCTTACTGGATGAGACGACGGGGAAAGCGTCGGGTGCAGACCAAACACTAAAAGTGACGACGGCCTCCAAGTAGATCTGGTTAGTAGTGGGTCATACTGATAGCTGATTGGCTAGAGCTATTGGGTTGTCCTTCCTTTCCGAATTTCGACACTTATCGAGTTTTGTCTACACTCACCTCTAAAACCAACTGATCAAAAATATAAGCATTATCATAATCACCGATATGCATCCATTCGCCAAGGAAACCTTTGGATGCTTTCCTCCCAGAATGGGTGGAGCTATGAGCTGAAGAATTCAGCGAGAGCCACTGCTGCCTCAAGGCCCTGTGAAGGGAGTAGCCCGATGGACTGATGCCAGGGCTATACGATGGACATGGTATCGTGGTCCAGCCAGTTTCCCTCAGAACGTAGCGAGTTATCTTTGCAATGTGAGGTCGAGCGTCTATTCGGAGAAAGGGGATTTTGGGACGTTAGGACGGTTTTCTCCCACTACTGCGCCAACCTCGGGAGCTGTTCCACGATGGCATTCACAATACTTGTCCGCATATAGCAAAACAACTGTGAAAGCGGAAGACCCACTCAATCTAACAAATCAAAAGCAATATTCTCTGACCACGGAGTTTGGCTTTTGTTGAGCTGGTGAGCCCTGGCTGCGAGGTAGCCATCAGGCGTGCTGCGTGTTGTTGTCGTAGTGAACTCATGACTCATCCCCACTAGTGATCAACTAGGGAACGCTCTGCTAAGAGGTCACAGAATGGAATTCTCCCAGAGGGTCATATCTGCTTCTCGGTCGTGGCTGGTCGGCGCAATTCTGCTGCCGCCCACTTCATTCCGAAGGCATGTGCTGGTGCATCGGCTGTGCCCAGGTGTCTCCCACAATACCCTGGTAAGTAAGCGTCGTGGGCGCACCGTTCCAATCATCGGCGCCATACAAATCCTCGTTCCGAATAGAAGCAAATGTTGCAGCTGAAATAATTTATGATACCCATATCGAAAAGAGGTAGGACGGAGCAACTGCTTGCAACGAAAAAAAAATAGGTCGCAAGCAGTCAATTTTTGGAAATTTGGAACTTTTATGTTAGTGGTTGACCTTCCCGGGTATCTCTTTAGATCGTAAGGATCCTACGGGAGCCTACTTATACTTTCCTCTTGTTGGGCTAGCCGCGGTGTTCATATGGTATCATCTCCTTTATGACTTAAAAAGCCGAACCTGGCTTTTGCCATATGCTCCATGGGATCATGGAGATGGGTATTCTGGACAGGTTCGAGCTGCGCAGTCCTGTTCGATATTGAGTGGATCCATTTAACACCGAAATTCATCGCTCGAGCGCTCTGTAGCACTGCTCACGCAGTCTCATCCGCGCAATAGAACCCAGGGAAAACTGTGGAACCAAACTTAGCGCGACGTTCCTGGTCACTAGATGGTTGATGGCTTCTCTTTGAAGGACGAAGAGGCTGTTAACGCTGTTCTCCTCCTACTGGCATTCGGAGTCCAACCCGTCGCATACTTCCATGGTCACGGCGACCGACTGGATTTGGTCTCAGCAGCTGCATCTCTGACAAAATCCGGCCTCCTTGTGGATTGGGGCTATGCAATGCCGAATGAACGCAAAAATGATCTTGGTAAACAATTTGTAAAGAACGCTTAAAGGCAAATTTCGGAGATAAAATGTGGAATTTTCCGCACAAATATGAAGCCCTGGGTGCTAACTGGTATAGAACCTGGAGAAAAAAAGCAGGGAACTCCAAAAAGGTTCAAAATTATAACTTCTCTTCCGTTACTTACTTACAAGCCAGGGCTGGGAAGATAACGTGTATGGACGTGTTCACAGCAACTGTTGGCTTTATGCATTCAAACCACTGCGCTAAATACTCTCAGCAAATTTCCTTATTTTTCTGTTTATTTGCGCTTTTTTGTTTGTTTTTCTTATTTTAAAAATTTGATTCTCATTAGAAATGAGTGGCAAAGGTTTCCTGTAATGGCCGTAACATAGGCTTTGATATTGAAGTTGACAGTTGAAATCCGCCAATATCCTCCTACGACCTTCCAAATAACAACTTAACATCTAGTGTTCCATGTGGTTGTTTGGAAGGTCGCATGGAACAGTGGGCGGGCTCAATGGGGTTGGGGCGGCGCCAATGCTCCAACCTAGGTTCCTAGCGCCTAAACCTTGTCAAATCGACTTTGCCTTTAACAGTCTTATTGGGCTGTAAAGGTGATAATCACTGCAGCCTCCTTTATTGTGGAATATCGTGGCGAGTTCCTCCTCTGACCTTGGATATGGCAGATATTATTCTTGACTGTTTTGTTTGACTTGACTGATGTTCAACGCGACTGCGGCGTAAGACAGCAGTTACAAAGCAACTCAAAATTAAAATCCGCGGGAGCTATCACAGTTAAGGTTCACTGCCGGTATCGGCTAACCTCCTCATCACGTTAGACGTCTGAGTGCTGATGAGTTGTGGTAAATATACCATGAAAAGCTTAGTTAGGCGAAACTGCGCCTTGGTAGCGCAACTTGTATTTTTATTTATATTATATTTATATTACACCAGTTTAGCTCCGCCCGCTACCGCGCGCGCATTGATAGAACTGACAATCGATGAAGCTTTAGGTTTCACCGCTAAACTATAGCTGCTTCGTTAAATGCATTACTGTCCGTTGCATAGCTGCCCATCTTGGCTGTATCTCACTGTTTGATAAGCGCAGTGAAGTGCACAGCTAAAGTGATGATGTAAACAACCACTATGCGTCGAGTATCGAGGTAATTTAGCGGTCGAATATCTCAAAACGGAATGCCCAGTATTCATTATCATATTTATTCGAGCATCCCATTCATCCTCAAGAACTCTAGAAGGTGTAGCGGTCGAAAGGTGTTTGAGTTTACAATTACAACGCTAATGAAATGATATTGAAATGAAATGCATTATCTGCAATCTGGTTTCGAGTGATCTCTACGTTCGTACGCATATCGTTACTATCAGTCCTCATCAGTCGTTATCACTTTTTGACCCCCACCAAATATGTTCCCGTCCCACCCCCCCTATATCATATCCCAAAATCAGCTCCTGACGACTGCTGCGACGCGTGCTATGAATTTCGTGACACACACACAAACAGACAGACATAGCGCTTTATATATAGTAGGGATTATTTTTTATATTATCTATTATAGGCTATTATATTGTATTACTTATTATAGTATTTGATCTCGATCATTCTATCAGAACTAACCCACTCTGTTGTTGTCATAGCGCACCAAAGATAGATAAGATAAATAAACTGGTAGCGCGCTTGACTGCTAAGCGAGAGGTGTGGCTTCGAGTGCCACCCCGGGACCAAACTCTTGTTCGTAACCTAGTGTGAAATCTGGATATAGCATTTTGTACTGCTTCTCCATGCCACTATAGTATTCGCATAGCTTCATGCAGAGTGAGGTGAGATAAAAGTTAAGATAACGATGAAAATCGTAAAAAGGTAAAAAGGCAAAAAGGGAGTCATTAGAAAGCCCGCCATTTGTCATCATCTAGGGGGAATCTTTCCAATTCCCTGAATTTGCTTGTCGAGCGAAACACTTTCTTTGGGGGGGATGTCAGTACAATACCGCTCACAGAATGTGAAAAAATGACGGTGATTGACCGTCGCACCTATCAAAGACCGTCGCACTACCATAACTCCGCTGAAAGCGAATGAAACGGAAAAATTTAAACTCCTATAGATACGTCTCCTCACAACGAGTTCTAGGATGTGTTATGGGTCGGGATCGGCTAAGTAGGTCACCAGCTTTACCTTTTAAGCTGGGCCAAAATCCAATTCTGACCTCAAGGTAGAACACCATTCGTTAGATCCCATGTTTATGTGCACAGTAGTCTACCGCTCGCACACTCCTCCTTTTTTGATGCATTTTTATCCATGTTTCACAGTCGTTCCCGATGCGAACGAGCTCTTCAATTTTACGACATTTCCAAATTTTGAAAGCGTATTTCATCAAAGTCTGGAGGAATACGCGACGTAACGGCTTACGTATACTTCGCACGTCTGACTTTTTATTGATGCAGGCGGTTTCAAAAATGCCTTTCATCGGTAATGCCAAACTCCGAGGCAACCAATTTATTTTCTTTCTTTCCAAAAGCGTCCAACCGAAATGGTATGACGAAGCTATTTCGAATGGTTATTCCAAGGATATGACATATTGTGCCGTATAATGGCAATAATGGCTTATGAACAAACGTTAAGGTAAACTAGATAAGAGACAATACCTCACCATTTGAAAAAAATTTACGGACAGAGAATACAGAACTAGTGTTGAAATTCATACAGTTGTACTCGGCGCGATGAATGCTATCCGATGATATATAAGTTATCACCAAAGACTACTTTTGTTTTTACTCGTTTTTTTCCTTCGTGATCGCTAGCCAATGACCAATCGCTAGCTGACCTCGTAATTACCCTACGCTGCGAGGGTCAATGCCTCGCGGTGTTATCACTCCCGGCTCGCTCGTTAACCTGGTTCTCTGGGCCTCTCGGGCATGTTCAGCTTCCGAATACCGCTAAGCGTCGTTTTCTGAAGCCCCTTCAGATTCCTGTAGTTGGAAGGAGTGAGAAGCCATTTGCATTCGTTCTTATTAGGATTGGTGTCGTATTATTTTTTTTGATTTCCTCTTTTTTCTAGTACCTTGATTTCATGGGGTTCCCCATTGGCCAGTCGTTGTATTCAGTTCCCTCAATTTATCTCATTTTGTCAACTTGATATGTACACGATAAAATATAAAGAATGAAGAATTTGGGTTTGATCATCTCTTTTTTACTTATCAATCTTTTCCAAGTTCTTTTTTTTTGCTGGTCATTTCGCGCTCAAAATTAGTTGCGTATACTGAGTATCTTATCAAGATACAACATTGGACTCTACTAGACATTGTTCCTAATACCTTGGTCATTAGTTGGTTAACTATGCCTAGTTATATTTTTATTTTGTTTTGTTAATGCCATCTGGTTCATCCAATTTTTTGACATCTCTGATAACAGCGTTTTTGTCGTCACCCCTACCTCACTGAGGAGCCTCAAAGGGGTTGACGGCAGACAGTGGTTCGTCTGAGGTAGAGGCGAAACGAACCACTTCTTGTTTGACCTATTTCCTTTTCACTACATCTTCTTTCTTTCTTATTTCATAACTTCCCGTCATTTGAAGGCGGAGTTTATGATGAGAATGCAGTCCATTAGAAATGGAGTAAGAGATGGTTGGCGGTGCATGAAATAAGAAAAAACCGAGAAAAATGATTCAGAACCCAAGATTGGGTTGCCCGTCAACGTGAAGCTCTCTCTGCTGACCGGCTAGAGACTCAGACACGAGACGACACGAGCTGGGGCGTATCAGGCAAATGGCGCGCCGAGTGAGCCGCAGGAAAGGCCATGCTACATCACCGGGGGCATATCCTTTGACGCGAATTGCGTGTCGCTTCGCTTCAACCTTTGTCCTATTATCGTGAAATCCTTCGAATTTGCCTTATCCAAGAAGGGGGAGGGAAGGGAAGGAGGTCGATACAGAAGCGAAAATATCTCCATACACTCTAACATCAAGATAAATTTTCCATTGAAGGAGTTCCAAAACTTCTTGAGCACAAGTTCCTTCCTCAATCAAAGGAACTAAGACTTGTGAGCAGCTTCAAAGCCATCCTGGCTTCTATCATCCGACTAGCCTGTGCTCTCGCCCTCCGAGAGCACTGTTGCAAGGATTCAGATGATCAACAATGCTCCAAAGGCCTTACCACTAGCTCTGAACCCTGAAAAGCATCTCGGTGGAGAATCCATCAATTTCATGAATATGCGACCGATAACGCGCTCACATGGTCATTTTATATTTTACGATTCAATCATAAAAACTGCTTCCGAATTTTCGAAAGCGTTTCTTATGGTGTTTTTATGTTATGACACCGCCAGTGAGGAAATTTACGGCCGAAATCTGGTGCATATATAAGGATGATATGCGAAGAAAATCTCAAAAACCTCTCTCTTTCCTTTAGATTTCGACATATTTCTATGACATTTTTTAGTTCACTACTCAAATGATCTACCCCTACTTGACACATTGCGTGCTCGTTCTTAACCGTCGTGGACAAACCTGGGGAAAACGTCCAGCGCAGTCCTCGAAAACTAGGACAGAAGAGATTGAGTTCACTCATTTCGGATAGCGAAAACCAGATTTGGATTTGAAACTATTAAAAATGAAGGTTATTTTGAATTGTTCCCTAAAAACCGAAGGCGTTTATTTTGCTTGTTCTGTTTGTCTGCTGTTTCGACGCCGCAGTTCGCGTTGCGAATATTTCGAATATTTCACAAGAATACTGAACTTTGAACAAAACCTCCTCCCCAAACGGGACAAAGAAGATGTTTATAATGGTGAGTTGAAATGGCTCCAGGTTTTGCTGCGCTTTCTTCATGGAACACAGTTTTTGGCGGGTTTCACACGATCTACCTACTGCCAGTTCCCTAAACTGCGAAATCGCCAAACCAGTTATCGCCAAAGTTTTGCCTTGTGGTCCCTACTGAAAAGTCCAGAAGTAATGTGTTCAAGCGGCTTTTCATCCATGGCTTGTCATTCCTGCAGTTTGCAATGTTGGCGGCCATTGCCGACGCTCTTCACAAGTTGACCACATGCCCCGTCCCTATCTCTTCCCTGTCAAGTTCGTTTGATCAATGTTTTTCTTAAATTGTAAAGTTCTTCTCCACTAAAGCTCATTATACTAACCTTCCGCCTTTATTCCTTTTATTATCAAATCGTTCGTTTACTTAGACCTGTATTTTTCGATTTGCTGTAACAGTAGCCCTAAATAAATCCTACTAACTATAAAGCGCTTCGTCTGTCGTCTGTCGTCTCTGTATGTCTGTCACGAAATTCCCTAGCTCCTCGGGATCCGCCTGGAGGGACCGGGTCAAGTGTGGGATGGGTGGGCAAGGTCTCACGTAATACAAAACACACATCAGCTAAGCGGAGCCCCGCCCACAGAGGGCGTGGCGTGCGTCGAAATGAATTGTACCGAAGACCAAGATTTCGATTTCAGTGACAAAACGACCTCGAAACTGGGCCAAAAAGTGGGCTAAGGTGTGCATTGGTAAGTCACATCGAATTAGGGAGACCCACCCCCGGTGGGCGGGGCGTTCTCTAAAAAGCAGTGCTTTATGAAAAATTTCATAACTCGGTTGGGAGAAAGCCTACAGAGCAGAAAACAATTGGTGTAAGGGAGCAATGTCTAAGGTGTTTCCCGCATACATGACGTGGGCGGAGGCCTGCCCAGAATGGGCGGGGCGCGCTCTGAAGTGTACAGCATTTTCTACAAGCCCTCATAATTCGGGTCGGGGAAGTCCTAAAGAGCCGGAAAAAGGTGGATAGAGGTGTATGGAGGAGTGGAGGCCAGCTATCAATGGTGGGCGGGGCTTGACCAAAGTGGGCGGAGTTTGCGACGAAAATTTATAACTCGGCTCCATGAAGCTCCGGAGGCTGGGGAAAAGGTGGATAGAGGTGGGTGGAGGAGTGGAGGTTAATTGTCATTGGTGGGCGGGGCCTGACCAAAGTGGGCGGAGTTTGCGACGAAAATTTATAACTCGGCTCCATGAAGCTCCGGAGGCTGGGGAAAAGGTGGATAGAGGTGGGTGGAGGAGTGGAGGTTAATTGTCATTGGTGGGCGGGGCCTGACCAAAGTGGGCGGAGTTTGCGACGAAAATTTATAACTCGGCTCCATGAAGCTCCGGAGGCTGGGGAAAAGGTGGATAGAGGTGGGTGGAGGAGTGGAGGTTAATTGTCATTGGTGGGCGGGGCCTGACCAAAGTGGGCGGAGTTTGCGACGAAAATTTATAACTCGGCTCCAATGAAGTCCCGGAGGCTGGGGAAAAGGTGGATAGAGGTGGGTGGAGGAGTGGAGGCCAGCTGTCAATGGTGGGCGGGGCTTGACCAAAGTGGGCGGAGTTTGCGACGAAAATTCATGACTTGGCTCCAAGAAGTCCCTGAGGCCGCGGAAAAGGTGGATGGAGGTGGGTGGAGGAGTGGAGGCCAGCTGTCAATGGGTGGGAGGGACATGACCAAAGTGGGCGGAGTTTGCGACGAAAATTCATAACTCGGCCCCAAGAAGTCCAGGAGGCTGGGAAAAGAGGTTGGCGAAGGAAAGGAGGTCAAATGCTATTAGTGGGTAGAGCACGCACCCAAGTGGGCGGAGTTTGCCAAAAGTGTCGTAATTTGGTTCCAAGAGGTCCCAGAGACCGGTGAAAAAGGGGGTAGAGGTCGGCGAAAAGAAGGGAGCCAAATGCTATTGGTCGGCAGGGCACGCACCGAAGTAGACGGAGTTCGCCACGAGATTTATTGTCCGGGCCGAGGACCGAGAAAAATAGGATAATGGTTGACGAAGAAAGAGCGCATAGAATTTAGCGGAGAATTCAGATATTCGTATTGTATCAAGCCAAATTTGAAATTTTTCGTCGCACCATCAAAATTCGCCACAGATCTGTGTTGCGCGCGCAATGCGTGCGGCGCCAACTGGGTAAATAAATAAATAAATAAATAAATAGGCGCATCGCAATATGCAGGGCCTCTCCTCTAGGATAGACCCAACAGCGAGGGGACCTCCGGTGAATCCGGTGAAAATGAAAATTCCTCACGCTCCTTGAAGTCTCTTCGTCTCCGCCTAAGGCTTAGTCCCGTTCTTAACAGAAAAGACAGTCTTACTTAGTTTTAAATGCATTGCCGTCATAATACCCCGTATATGGCGATAGCGCCAAACCGAATGAAGCAGGGTTTTCGGAAAGTCCAGAGGGACTTTCACGTGAATTTTCTCTTCTTAGAGCATGAAAGCTCTGCTCTAGAAGCGATCAACTCCGAACTCGAATTGGAGACAGTACAATATTTCAGGACTTCCTCGAAATATCATATTTTCAGTGAATAGAACGTGAGGATATTCTCTTTGGAATGAATATTATCATCGCCATATTTGCGATAGCTGGAGCTGTGCATGGTGGAGTGATCAAGGATTTTTCGTTACCTCCGGATCTGTGCTCTAATCCGAGTGGGTAAAAATGGCCTTCTCACCATAGGTGCGAGATAACGTTAGCTAGGTGCGAAACTCCCGGATAAAGTGAACTCATTGGAGGAATCCTTCTCGGGAAATAGTGATTCTATTTCACCCATAATTCACTGGCTTGGGACCCATCGTTCACGATAAGAACGAAAAGAACAGAAAAATTGCATTTGTTTTGGAAATTCGAAAAATCGAAAGGGCTGCTACGCGTTCAAATTCCCGCCGGACATCTGTCACAAATGCTGGCGACGGGAATGCTTCCACTTGGTTCTTGGAGTGCCTTCACTAGAAACTCTTTCTGGCCTTTTGACTTATTGCATTCACATCTCACACTTCTACTGCATCCTATTCTATCGATCGATTTGTCTCTACTCTCCAAAATCGCACGCTTTAACCCGATTCTTTCACGCCTGATACGTAGCCGCCCCAAGGCGGACTTCTTTCCATGCCCCGCCTTTGGCTCCGCGCCACTTACCTTCGACTGTCCATAGAGTGTGGTTTTTGTAAGTTTGTTTCTCTTCGGAAACTGAATCTTTGTGCGTGAAACTTTGTATGTTGTCTCTAGTGATCACAACTGACATATTCATGTTGGGAAAGAATGCAAGAATTTTCCGCGAAGGATTCCTTTAAGGGTGACAACTTAAGGGTCACCACGCCATCGAAAAATGTG
>MU868735.1:0-58973 GCA_036418205.1 Ostertagia ostertagi | reverse complement strand
TTGATATTATTTCTTATGTATATATATCATTATTATTGTGGTAATATTTGTTTATGTTTATATTTTTATTATATTTATATATTTCTATATGATTATTATTAGTATTTTTTTTGATAGACATGAGAATTCCCACGCTTGGGTACGGGTTTTCGGACGTTGTTTGAATTATTTTGAATCAGTAGTGAAATGTAATTACACATGAATTCTCAAAACTAAAACTTTCACCATCTCGAGTTGGAGAATTTTTATTAGATCTTGTATAATAAAAACATTGTGGCAAACATTGATGCCATCGCGCAAGTTATTGCTATTTCGAAAACATTTCCAATTCAGTGTGATTCTAAGTAACCAATTACCCGAAGCGTACCTATATTGAGCTTAACATGAAATTCAATGCACAATTGTGATTCGAATTTACACACGGAATTGCAGCTTCCGAATGATCATGTAAGATTTGGTCATAAGCGTGTATGTTCTCTGTGCTCCTTTTTCAAAAGCAACATTTTTAGTTCGTCTGGTGGTCAGTTTTCTTCGTATAACGAGTTCGTTATTTAACCAGCTATGATAAAACTGCAGCGCTCAATCGAGATCACATTCTTTTCTTGAAGTTGATGCATTAAATTTTGCATTTGTCTTTTCGACGTTTGGTTGTACGCTTGATATAAAGACATTATGGTATATGGTATATAAAGAGTGGAAACAAGGATACTGAAGACACCGCACAGGAGTTCAACAGTGAATCGGAAATTGTGTAGGAGCTTGATTTCTCGTAAATTGAGAAGAAAATAGACTGATTAACTTGTTATGTTATCTAGTCTATTTAATTTCAAGTGTTACGTTTTGTAAGTTTTCTGTTTCTAGGCCTTGACCTGTATAATTACGTGCTATCATTGACATTGTTAGGTTGGATACTTACCTTCGTTTAGCGTATGAGTACTCGGCTTACTATTGAAAGTGCATTTGTTGGATTTCTGTTCTTTTAATCATGAGTATAGGAATACGCAAATAGATAATACAATAGTTGTTGCAGAATAGACATAACATTTCAGGGCTCTCGCTCTATTACTTTAAGGGCAAATGAGTAATGGGCAATGCATAGTCCAGAAAAAAAATTTTCATTGATCGATTTACATGTTCAACTAATGACATTGCCAAAAGTAAGTTTATTGCTATAGGATCTTAAGTTTTATCCAATTTTGTTTTATTTTCAGTACGACTACTAGAATAATTTGACAGCTGATACTGTAGCTCTTCTATGGGTGTATTCATGACGTTGTTAAAAAACCTTCATTTGTGCGATTATAGTCGGTCGTACGAGCGTGACGATCGCACAACAAGTGGAGCATATGATTCGTCTATACGTGTCAAGATTGGCTAAATGATCGCATCAGTGACTCACATCGTTACGGGCGAGCGACCCACTCATGAATGATGCTTACTGCCATTTCCGAGATCGCCATTTTCAATGCGCGAGGGTTTGAAGATTCATGTGTGATGAGTTTGTGCCAATACCACTGAATTCCGAGATCAAATTTTAATGGTGAGGAGCAATAATTTCGGTCCACTTGCTTCAAGAGCAGACGGATATTCATATACTTTATAGAAGATTGTTTTAATTTCAGCTATGACCGATAATTCTTTCTTGATAGTGAGGGGAAAGAGATGTTCTTTGGATATGCGTGTCATAGCTAGGTAGTGGCTTTCTTTTCATTGTTGGCATTTATTAGTTAAGAAATTTTTCTGTTTCAGATATATTTTGCATTCATGTTAGTGTTGTCTTTCATTGGTTTGTCAGCTTCTAGGAATTTACGTGGTTTTAGGTTTTGTTCGAATGTCAGGATGTATTTTGAATGTGTCTTCTAGATATCTTAGATGGCGAAATTTGCTTTAGGGTGTTATAGTATTGATTTAGTGATGAAGTGTTGTTTTTAGTAATATGTCACGCGAAGGTTATACCTTTTTTGAGCTGAATTGTGTTGATGTTGGGTCAAGTGGGTTATTCACTGTGTTTTTTTAATGTTTATGCCTTTCATTTACCCATCGGTAAATGCGTTATTATCGCGTTCGTCGTTTAGATGCGATTGGAGTTTTTCTCGAGTAATTATACTAGAAATTTTACCTTGGCTAGCTTTCATTTATGCCTTATAACATTGTCCTATAGTGTTATCCAAAGTGATTGAACGTGTGTACGTAAGGACTGATTCTTTTGGAGCTAAGATTCATGCCGGTCAGTATATTGCTGTTAGCAATATGGGAGATGTTGGGATGTCAGACCTCTAAAGGGTAATATGTGTTTGGGATGTACAGACTTTCTAGTGCGACTCATGTGGCATAGGTCGCAAGTCCATAAGCATGATATGCGAATGCAGAAGTGAGTTTATAGATATACCTAGTGCTTAGCAATTTTCATTTACTTGACTCTGTTTCCTTGGTATTATATTGTTAGTTTAGTTATTTGAATTTTTTGTATATCTGTGTTGTATATTTGCTTCTCTCTTATACGTGTGTGTTTAAGATAGAAATTAGAATAGAAGAGGATTCTAACGTGATTACAAAGAGGTTGAGAGAAGCTCCATGATTTTTATTTTTTTATGTTATATATCTGTTGTCGTGTGAGGTGTGTCGCTCTGATTTTCGTGTTTAGCTCCTATATATCGTTATCTCATTGTTTTTTTTTTGGTTTTTTTTTTTTTGGTTTCTTTTGTTATTAGCATATGTTTTAGTCGAACACATCCGTTTGGCTCTATTCTATCCGGATCTCAGTGGCTTATATATTGTTTTTACAGGAATGCGTTGTGCTAAAGAAAAAGCAGTCAATAATTGTCTTGCTATTTGTATGAGGAAAGGAAGATTCAGGTCGAACACCAGGTTCCTTAATGTGATTACGATGCAGACGCTTGTCGGAATAAACTGGAGTTTTAACATCCGCCACGTTGGTGTAGCATTGTATCAATTGCTGTAGTGATAAATCGCGTACCTGTGATCTTCATTTCATTACTTCGAGATTTCTTAATGATGTGCTTGTAGTATATACTGCTGCCCTCAGCTCGTGTCATGGCGAATTGAGACCAGCGCGTCAGCAAATGAACCGAAGGTAATATTACTATTGACAGAGGCGTGAGATTCTTAGACTTTTGATTAGTATGAATATACGCAATTTAATTATGTAATACACTTTACTTCGCACGATGAGCATTGATAGAGCCTGATTTATTATATTAATGTTTTGTTATTAAGAGTTGTAAGTGATTTCTTAAGGCCTTCATTTGATGAGATCGTTAAAAAGATGGATAAAAATTCTATTTGATAATGAAGCTGAAAGATGAATGCGAAGGACCGGATGTCGATAGGAGGTGTTTCATACTTCGCGGGAAGATGAGTATTTTTCTGTATATGTGGAAGGTTTATTAGCTCTTAAAGCAGAAGCGGTTAAAGCTGTTCGGTGGTTGTTGAGATAGCATGAGTATAACTTATGTATATAAATGGTACCTATCATCAGGTAGATTTCATAGTCCAAGTTTTGTGAGTTATAAAAATATAGAGGCTTTGATGATTAATCGTTTCTGAACGTTATTTATGCAGCTGCCAAACTTGTTTTATATTTGAAACTGTGCTTTTTGTTACGTGGTGGTGTAGATGTACATTACCATGGACTCATCGGATCGATACGTGTATATAGAGGAGTGAGAAACTGGTTTCTAGATGAAGATGGAATTGTGAAAATGTTTGAATATTAATGGAAGTAATATATATGTGAAGTGGTAGATTCGCAGGATTGAATGTTTTAGTGTCTTATTGAGATTGTAGGACAACTCGCAATGGTTTGGGGCTGGATAGGAGTTGTAAGTAAGGACTGGACCAATGAGTATACTCTTAATGAGCATAAGCTTCGAAACTTTTTAGTCCTATGTTATGCCTGTATACTTTAATTAGTCTTGAGTTGTTGATTGATTTTGCATTTGGAGGGTTATTATAGAAGTACTGCCTAGTTGTGTGCTCAACAAATGAGTTTATTCCTTGATAAGAGAGACGACAGTATTTAACAGTACACTCGGATGCTGGATGATCAAGCGAAACGGACTCGCCAAGCTTCGGATCGATACGTCGTTAGTTAACCGATTTGGTGGTTGATGACGCTCTACCTTCATTCATAGTCATTGCTACTATGCCTACGAGCAATGGCGATGGCTTATATGGCAGCATTAATTTGCTTTTCCTTGTTACTAACCTTTGTGCTGATGTTTATTCGCATCTCGGTTTGCTTCCAATAAGCTAACCATTATCTCTGTTTCGTTACTAATTCAACAGAGTGGCTGCAGTATATTTTTAGGCCATGTAATTTTACACGTTCTATTGCGACTTCGGTATGTCAAACCAAAAAATATAGGTCGAGAGAAACTATACAGTTTTGTGGAGTTGTACTCATACGGTTTAGAATGGCTACCTAATGTTGAGGCTTTGACTTGTACTATTAAAATAGTGTTCAGTGGGCAGTTCAAGAGCAAATTTTTCCCGAAGCGTGTTATTACATATTTTAAATCATACATCAATCGTATTGATCAAAGTGTGAATGGCTAGTTGTCGGTGGGAGGTACGTGATGCAATAATTCGACATATGCTCTGGGATTTTGATGTTTGTGGTGCATTTGTTGAACTTCCTAACCATTGGATGTCCTGATCTCCGATCTTCAGCATCACTAAATGGTCCTGATGGTGTTGGAGTTTGGAGCGATTAATATATTCTCAAATTATGCTGATATGGATGCGATGATAAATTAGAGAGGTAGCAAATGCTAGTGAAATGAATTAGCGAGTCAAGGACGAGAAGTGCACTGATTCATCCAGAATCTGACTGCTTATTTTTGGATGTATTGTTGATTACATATTATGTTTATTTCGTTTAAGGATTTAGAGCACAGTAGAGGCGAGGCGACCTTATAATATATGTCGTTGAGGTGTTGGCTCGTGGTATTGTAAATAGATTCTGTTTGTGAGGATGACTGTGGACCTGTTGGTGTGTGGTGCGAAACGCTGGTGGAAGTTTGCTTGTCTTGACATAACTAGTAAGAAGATACTGTAATCGCATGGGTACAGCTAGACGAATCGTTTCGTGTTCGTTTACTCGTTAACGATGGAGTGCTTCGGTTTCACGGACCTCTATTTGATTTTTATATTAGTAGTTGGGCCGGATTCGATGGGTTTACGACAATGTATGCTATTACGTGATAGGGATTGAGTTTACTTGCCTACGATATGATGGTCCGTTATTTGCTTTCTGTTAACGTATGATGTTTGTGAGCTTTGGCGCAGTTATTATTCTCAAGGATTATTGCGCATCAATACTTTTGATTTCTTAATGATCTTATTGCTTATAGCTAGAAAAAAACATACCGTCGACCGAATATAGGCAATCGCTCTCAGCACATGTATAGGATCGCACGATCTGCTCAAGTAGAGGCAGCGCCATAAAGCGGCAGCCAACAATCGATCGTTAGCTAAAAAGCCCTAAAACATCTTGAGGTAATTGGACAGCGGAATATTGAGAATATAGGTCTTTTTCTCCCTCAGGAGGCCAAAATAGGCAGTGTGAGGGCAACTCACGAAATTCTCTACGGAGACTTACCTCATCATATTCTAGGAACGTCTGCAAATGCAAGCCGTGCATGCTCTTCAAATCAGACTGCGACGTAAGCGATTGTTTTATTTCTTCCTTAAAAACATTCTATGATATCCAGAAGCATAATTTCTAGAGACTAATAATATCAGAGACATAATTTCAGGAAAACAAAAGCAAGAATGAGGAAGGAAGAGAAAGATGAAAAGGTCTACATACCGAAACGATTTTTAGCCTAGCGTCCACATCGAACCACATGTAGCCAACATACTACGCTGTAACCGTAGATAAGCTTGTGCATCAAGCGATGAATGCATTCTCAGCAGAACCATCCTGATGTAACGATTAGAGAAGGCGTGTATTAGCAGTAACAGTTCAAACAACTCAAATTGCTACAAATCTTACCAGCAGTGCATTAGAGTCAATTTGTACCAGGATGACATATAATCAGGTAAACCAAAAGCTGCAAAAAGAAATAGATCTTAATCACTGAGGCCACGCTTTGCAAAATAAGCACCCACCTTCACACAGCTTCTCATAGTCGTAATTATTTGCACAGTTATAGTAAAGTTGAGCTGAGGCCGTGTCAAGTAACTGGAAAAATGAATAATTACAGATCTGCGAAAAGCAAAGGAATTTTTAAAGCGACTGAAAAACTGTGAAAAAAATAAAATCCACATTAAGATTTCAATTGCAGAAAACCCACATCCTTCAGTAGAGGATCCACTGCTTCCTTAGCGAACTTGTTCTTAATTGCAGCTCTGATACGGAGAATCGTTTTTGGCAATCGTGATGGTGGAGATGATAGCAGATTTTGGGCGTATTCGTCTACTGGTGTAACCTGGAATGATGAGTAAAAATGCTTCGGATCTGTTTTGCAATTTGAAAAGAGCCATTGCTAATGCAATGTAAAGTAGAGTGCACGGATCAGCAAATTCAGGGAGATCTTACTGATTGCTGAAAATCATCACCAATTGGTGTTACCTATTTTTTGTTCTATACACTTAAGGCGTGCACAGCCAATAAGAGCACCACGGAGAGGAAATAATGGAACGATAAAAGAGCTACACTTGAGAAGAATTGGTACTAAAAAAACCAACAGTGGATATATTTGAATACTGTGTGCCCTCCTAAATGAGGTGGCGGGTGTAATAATAATAGGATAAGTACAATAGGTATGAAAACTATGTAAAATATTTAAAATTAAGTGCATGTGAAAGCACTTCGCTCCAGTTTTCATCAGTAACCCGACTAGTTATTTAAGAACAGAATACGTCGGCGTCAAACGAGCCCCATGAGACTACTGACGCGGTGATCAAATTTCGGTGCTAACTTAGTTGGGGGACCACGCGGCGGCGCGGCGCTTTGCTCGCCTGGGGCTCTCTCGAGCGAGATAGTGTGAACTCGAACATTCCAGCATTTCACGCATGTCAGATGACTGCCCTCACCCCCACCCCCCTAGACTGCCTACAGTCCCCCTGGCTCACGGATTTCCCGAAGTACGCAAAGATGCCAGGCGAGCAGAGCGCCGCGCCGCCGCGTGGTCCCCCACCCAACTAAGTAAGCACCCAAATTTCTTCACTAAACCTTTGCCCGAACGATGTAAGGCTCCACATATTCTTAGGATTAGGAAAACCCACTGTGCACTCTGGCTACATCAAGGTTCACATAAGCGTTACCGCCATCTTTTTGAGTAAGCGACGACAAGCGGCAACAGGTGAATTAGGTTTGCGGTGATGCTTCGCTTGGCGCATGCATAGTCGGTCGTGCGGTCGTAACGAGCGTTGATGCCTATCGGTCGTCCAATCCGCATACTTTCAACTATCGATGCGCATCCAATGGCCAAAATGTGACTTTGCGATTGGAGCGATTTTGCACCAATTGCTCAAGCGATCCGTCGCTCCAAAGTGCGAGCGACGGGAGATTTGCCACGCCAACCACCGATAACTCGGCAACGCTCTGGTAAATCCCCGTCGATTGCAGTGTGAGCGACGGGCGATTGCGATTGATGACGCCGTGTTATCGGTGGTTGGCGGGGTAAATCCCCGTCGTTCCCACTTTGGAGCGACGAATCGCTTGAGCAATTGGTGCAAAATCGCTCCGATCGCAAAGTCTGACATCAGCCAATGCTGGGCGGTCAGACGATCGACTATGAATGCGCCTTGACAGATTGAAGTGGACTTTTGCTGAGTCATTGAAAGTAAACCTAACTTCTAACAAGTTATCAGAGTCAAATAGAGAAGAAAAAACTGTAGATACCTTACTGGCGACGGGCGGATCACGGGATGTTGACGCTATACTTCTAACGTGAACAAGTCGACGAACAGCCGATCGTGCTAACATTCCTGAATAGCTAGTGGTGAAAAAATGCCAATGGAAATTTAGGTGCTATGAGTCATGAGTGTGAGTCGGATGGACACGCCGAATTTCAATATTACTTGGGCGAAACTCGGGTTAGGGGAGGGGCACGCGATGGCGGAGCGCTCTGTTCGTCTGCTCCTCCAGAGTTTATTGTTAGTCCACAGGGACTGTTACTCTTTCGCCATCAAGTGGCGATTTCAAAATACGTGCCGTCGGTGACTAAGCCTTGGTAAAGCAGACGAAAACAGCGCCGCGATATCGCGTACCCCCTCCCCCCGAACCCGAGTTTCGCCATTACTTGTCCACGCCTAGTCGAACCACATAGCATCCTAATCTCCTCTGGAACGGATATGGTATGACCTCAATTGGCACAAGTTCCAGTGGTCCACGGCACAGAATACAATAGGAGTAAAGCAACAGCACAGAGTTCAATATCAGAGAAGAAACAAAAAGAGAACGAAATAAATGGAAAGACATAGGAAGAAGAGGAACAGTGGAACAAACACGACAGCCAAAATAAATGTAAATGTGCGCGTGGGGATATGCTGTGGGTGTAACCACGGCAACTACCTAATACATGACGGCGCAATGTGGTGAGAGCTGGAGAACTGAGAACACTCGGCTTTCTAGGGACCTGTGTTCTTACAGACGCCTGTTTGAAACACTGTGTCCACATATTTGTGGTATCTTCAGTACATTCGTCTGCATTCGCTGCATTCTAGGTATATTTCATATTAGAATATTATTATTCTGCACGAAACTGCTGTTTATTCAGCCACTGTGCTTTCATCTACCTGAAATTCATCTTCTGCATTCTGTCGTGTATTGTCATCAGATTTACCCAGCATGGTGCATTGGACTTGAGCTGATATCACTGATAGCAAGTAGCGGTCAGCCATCTGGCGCCACTCCTTCTTTCACTCCGTTTTTCCCGTTCTCTCATATCCTTTCATTGTATCGAGTTGTTCGGAAAGTTCCCGCCGATTTGGGTGATACTGATTTTATAGACTGCTTTGAAAGAAGTCTAGGGCATACTTTTACAAATTGTTTGTTTTGTGACAAGATGAACATTCCCCTATGTTTCTTTCTAGATTGGATTATAATCTTTGAATTCTGTTTGTATAGGACTGGTGTGAAGAGAGAGAAACATGTGAGGGCAAGAGTGAGCCTAAACGGCTAAAAAGATATGTAGGGAAGGATATATAGAAAAGATTATTTTCGTCGGGTGAACGCGATCTTTCAACGTCCTTGTGGCGCCTTATCTCAATGTGCGTTGCTTTTAGCTGTATGGGCCGTGACCGGCAATAAATTGCCCTGACATTCCCAGTGAACCACCGTATCACCGTAAGTGTCCGAGCAGGCAAAGGTACGACCGGAAGGAAATTGCCTGTTATGAGGTGTTGGCGCACAAACAATCGATTATTCTTGAAAGATTGTTCTCAGCTGGACAATTTGAAGACAGTCATGAAAGAAAAGCGCTCAATCGGCCTGGGCAGAAAGTACCTCAATTTTCAAGGGATGGGCCTCAGGCTTCGGCTGCCAGAAGGCTAAGGTGCACATGAGGTGCGAAGAGCGCCTTGTAGTCACCATGGCCGAGCACCGGTACCTTCACATTTTGTGTTTCGGAGCTCGCCCTGCATAGACCAGATGGTGTGATCGCCTGTAGGGTCCTCAATAGAATCTGAAGTGCGAGGCAGAGTGTACTGTACAATTGTCCAACGACCCTCCGGAAATATGGTAAATTCCTACGCTGAGAGACGTGAGATTTGGACGTCACCATATTTCGGACAGGGCCATAATGAATATTCATATTTGTAATTGTTGTATTTGTTGTAGTTGGTCAGAAAGCGGTAGGCAAGGAACCCGACTCAAGCTGTTCCATCGATTGTTTCTGACGTTTGTATTTGCTTATACTGTCGCTCTTAAGATGACTCGAGGAACGCGCCGAGCCTTGTGAGCGACACGGACCCTGGGATGACCCGCTCAGGACAGGCTCCCTTTACCTGAGAGAAGGTGATCGAAGCCCAATCGTCGCCTTAGGAAGGGCCATGACGGCAATCTCGGGGAAAAAGGTTACACTTCCCCAGTGGTTTCGCGACACCCTGTATAGACCAGAATACCATTTGTTTAGGTTCCTGCAGAATTGTTGAATGGGAACTCATTTGATTCGCAGAGTATTGCAAAAGCACTCAGAGGAGTTTTTGAATTTCTAGTTTGCAGCTACTTGATGCCTCTTTCTGAGGAATAAAGTTTTTAGGAACATGGTGTACGGAATATGGAATGTATTGTCTTGTAAACAGACTTGTTCTTTTGGAAATTTTCTGCTATGGTAGACTCAAAAATTGACGAAGGCTTTCCGAACAATCCAGTAGAACACATATGCAGCTAATACTGTCATGTTATGTAAGTATATCTCCCGCTACACCCCTTCAGACGAGGCTTTTTATGTGGTAGCTGCCAGCATCTGTAGATAAGATAATTAGCGCACTCAGTAGAGGTCGATTGGTGTTTTATACAACCTGATCGCTCTGCGTTTATGTCGCGTTTCGACAAAAATTTTAAACACGGATGTTCTGACGCAGGTTGATGGAGTTCTCAACCCAAGGCGATGTGGAGGCAAATGTGTACACCTATGTTGAATTTCGAAAACGCGTGAGTTGTCTTACTGCCATATGCTCTCCATGAAGAAGGATTGGAAGTTCGATAAACTCGATAGAAAACTTGCGCCGAAATCCCCGGGAAGACGATGTGGCTCGATGATGGAGAGCGGCGCGACGATACGAAATGAAATGGCGATGACTCACGTGGCGAAGCCAAAGCCTTCTATTAGCTTATTGCTGAAGGATGGTTCTTCAACCGTCTCCTACCAAAGTTGGCTCCGCGTGTGCAGAAACTCTGACTTTGTTCTCCTATACGCACACTCGATATGATCGTGACAAATTTATAGAGTCCAGCCGAATCAATAAAATTAAATTCTGATCCTGGTATAGATAGGAACCGCTGCTCACGAAATTGGTCACGCCCTTGGATTCTTCCATACGCACTTAAGATGTGACCGTGACCAATTTATCACTGTTGATGAACAAATTATTAATGTAATGCGCAAATGCTACAACACCTTCATCTCGGCTTGTAACTTATTCTGATTGATTGATCAATTAACGCGGGACACAATCTCATAAAAAACAGTTATGGTTTGACATATGACTATGGTAGCCTTATGCACTACGGTGCCAAAAGGTCGGCTAACTATGATGAGACAGCTGTGAAATAAAAAGGATAAACTCGAAATTACTTCTGGAAACAAAAATGCTACCATGGCGCTTACGGATGTGTTATACACAGAGACTCTTGGATCTGTTTTCATTCCTCACTACGATTTCCTTATGATGAATATGGGCACTATGACTGCACAGGCGAGTGAGTTTCTTGTACGACTTTTGTGCGCCAAAGTGCTTGCAAGAGATGGCGTTCCAGACACATTCAAAGGACCACATAAACGGATTCCCTCATCCGTGAGTGTTTCGAATGCATCTGCCTCATTGGATTCACTGAACAGCCCTGCAAAAGTGTCGAAAAATAGTTCATACGACTAAGGCGGTCACAAGGCCGGCTTCACGAGAAGATTTCATGAAATGCAACTATTGGATCAAGGTACATGGTTCCCAGAAAGCAATATATCAAGTGAGAATCAAGACTGCATAGAAACTGAAGTTAAGTTTGTGGACTCCTAGACGGAATTGTCGTTGATGGATGCACGTATGCAGGGATAAAATCAAAACACATCCGGAATAAAGTCGCATGTCGACAAGCAGACGAGATTTGCGTTGTAGCAATTTTTGTTTACGATATTACTATTTTATTGTCACATACATATATCTATATATGCGATATTTTTGTTTTTTACTTTCATAGTTTTTTGCCATTACTCATCGATCAACTTCTGATCTAATGCCCCTTTTTGATTTTGTGATATTTTGCTAGTCGGTACCGTACGTTCGATTTTAGCCTGATTCGGCTAAGAGTTCAACGGTGATGTCGAGAGACGAATCTCCTGTTGAGCGTTCTACCGGTAAGGGTGCTGTGAGCCGTGGCCGACACAGAGGAAAGCCGTCGAAACAACGTCGTACGGACGAATTTCGAGCGAAGAAGAACACGACCACCAAACAGTCTATCGAGGATGGCATCAGACAGAGACTTAAGCTGGACAAATTCGAGGCGCTAGAAAAGCAAATGCGGCAACTATCGATGGGTGTCAACCCCGTTGCCAAACACCTGTCTATCACGACACGTGGCATTGGCTTTACCTCGGGATTCAGCTACTGTTTCTTCAAGGATGTCGAACCTCGCTTGGCAGCCACACTATGTAACGTCAACGTTATATATCGCGTCAACCTGGCTCTTTTCCAAACTCAACTTTCTCTTTCAATTACTGGAGAGCATGGTTTGGATGCGTGCTGGCCTGCCCCTGACTGTTTCAATCTTCGCGCTCCTAGCTCGTTCTGTGACGCCTTTCTATCTGTTACGCATACGGCGACGCTCTCTTACCTGCCACTTACATCCGTCGGGCGATTTCAACACTCTGGCGTCGAGTACCTTCCCCTCATCTCTTCTTGTCCACCTGAGATGATGTTGGAATCTGAACCGGCTGTTTCTGCTCCGTCTTCTTCTGCTGCGGAACAGTTGGTTGTACCAGCTAAAAGACCGACGCACCGTGCTTCGCCTCGTCGTGCCCCCGAGGACTTGCCGTTCATTCCAGATCCTTTCACTGTGCATATTAAGAATCTGCGTTCTACGGTTGAGTTCTTGGCGAATCCAGCTATGTCGCGCCCAATTAGGCACTTCTTCCGGCTCTGGAATCCCATTCCAGGCGCCATTTGGAATGATGATGATGTTCTCACTAATCCAAATGAAGTCTGTCCTGCCGGTTACTACGAGAATGATGCCATGTGGGATCGTGATATTTATCTCTACAACAATTTCTACTCAGCAGTTTCGAAACGCTTTGAGTCTGTTGTTTCCGCCGTTAACCTCACTGGTATTGGTGATCGCAGATGTTTAGCTTCTTTGGATCACTACAAGTACATCCAGGAGTTTGATGATATCGATCGTTCCTGTATTGAATGCTTTGTGGAGATGATATTCGCATTCGGTTTGGCAAGAAGACTTTCGGACCCCCCATACGTTGTTAAGTTGCTAGATGTTGGCGGATAAGCTGTACCGCATAACAAGAGGTGAGTAGGGACGGCAGAGTTTTGCTCTGACTTACAAGTTCTCCTTGACAAGTACGCCCTATTTTCTGCAAGTCTGCTATTATAATAACCATACACATTCTGGGTTAGTCTTGTCCTCATAAGACTGTGGTTCACAAGGATCATAGTTAGAGGCATGTATTAGGCCGGTGTCGGACTATACTAGTGTAGCGATTCGCTAGCGAATCGCGGATTAGTGTTGCACCATCGGACTAAACTGTATCAGCGGATCAAACTGTGTATCAGAGGATCGAATGATGCAACAGCGACTCGGCAGTGTTTAAATGTGGCTGGAGATCTTTCATGTGCACCTTGACCCTCGCCACTTTTCCAGGCTCACGTCACGTCGACCGGCCGCTTTGCTTGATTTCATCTTCTTCATAGCCGTAATGGTCTCCTTCATGATCACCTTCTGAACGGGGCCGTGTGCGGAGCACAAGGGATAGCCGGATGAGGACATTCGACTATTGAGGTGGTTTAAAAGTAGTCACACCATCGCTTCAATGTTTTCTTGTGGTCCGTCAAAGGGTGGCCATCCTCGTCGTTTATTCCGAGGGACTGTTCTATTATATATCCTCGGTCTGGCGATAGCGAGTCTTCGCTGATCGGGAAACATACCGGTCACCATCGCGCGACATGAGTTTCTCGTTGAGATCGGAAAAATGGGCTGCTTTCGCTGAAGCAACGGCCTTCTTTGCCTCTTTCATAGATATCTGATAGAGCTGCCAGTAATTGGCTGTCTTTTCCGAAAGAAATGCGTGGTAGCGCTTTTCTTCTCTCGCACTTTCTCTCTGACGTGATCCGTCCGCAGCCATATTTGCTTGTCAACATTTCGCCGTCCAGGCTTCGTCATGCCGAGCTCGGATCACACAATCTGGGTTATCGCTTTGACAGCACCTTTCCAAGTTTCGTCGGCGGAAGTTACCGCTGGTAATCGAATGCGGAAAACGACGGCCGCTTCTTTTCCCTTCAGTCGCCACCTCTTGGTTCTCGCTGGCCCACATTTTTCGGCTAGTTTCGGTTTTGGCGGGGTGATTTTCAGCGTACAAATCAGTAGCCAGTGTTATGTGACGATCGTTTCATGAGGTACTGCTTTTGCGTCCGTTACGAGCCCTTAGTCACGGTGCCTAACAAGGATGAAGAAATTTGTGTTCTGGTTTTACCGCTATAGAATGGGATAAGACGTGGGTTACGTTGCCGAAGATTCGTGTTTACAATGGCAAGATTATGCGATTCTGCATATACAAGAATTCGTTCGCCATCATATTACCCATAACCAAAACCATCATGACAGTTATGACCGTCTTACGTAGCGTCCACCATTGATGTCACCTGCAACAATTATGGCTTCTTATGATGGCACCTCAGCAGTCTTCTCATCAAGCAGGTTCCAGAACTTGAACTTGGTTTGCTCGGAGCATACAGCCGAGCGTACGCAAAGAAGAGATGGTATTTTTGATGTTCAATGACGACAACAATCTTCATTAAGCTGTCATCGAAACGCTCCACACTTACTATTAGTGCGTTTAAAAAGTATGTGCACACCTCGAAATTTTTCATTTCAAAGGTAACTAAGGAACCTACCGTAACGAAACCATTCTCAAACGATTCGCCGTAGTCGATAACCAATACAGGGAGTTGGGCAGATAATATCGCTGTACCTTCGAATTTTTTGTCAGATGGAATATTTTTCCGTGTTTCAAAAGTATGTGTACACTTGGAACGAATCAGATTTTGGCGCCAAAATTTCCATCAAATTTGGTCCGGCTCTGTTGATTCCATTTCTTCATCATGCCTATCCGCGGCAGACTGCTTTCTAACGACGAAAGTGCTCAAATTCTGGCTCTACATGCTGCTGGACGTTCCAGTCGAGAAATCGCACGGCAACTGGGCCGCTCTTTTTCGTGCATTGCTAGATTCATTCGAGACCCTGGCAGCTATCGCTCAGCACCTATTTCTGGCCGTCCACATATTTTGACTGCTCACAACAGGAGAATAGCCCGTCTTGTGGCGAATACTTCTTTGTCTGCGAGTCAGATCTGAGCTAGACAGGTTTATCAGTCTCGCGTACGACCGTTTGGCGCTCTACCCGCTCTAATGAGTATATCACACGAGAGACAGTGAAGAAGGCTCCTTGACTCAGTACTCGCCACAAGCTTACAAGGCTGGAGTTTGCTCGTAGGAGCATGGCAACATCATGGGACAAGGTACGGTTTTTCGAAAATTTTCAGAATCTTTCTATTTTTGGAACAAGCAACGTGTTGTACCCATTTTGTTCTTGGGTGATCTTCTCTGATGAAAAGAAGTTCAATCTCGATGGGCCGGATGGATTTCGTCATTACTGGAGGGACCTTCGCCGAGAGCCACTCGTTTTTCCGAGAAGGAATTTCGGAGGAGGCTCTTTGATGGCTTGCCTTCCCTTCATTGCGTATGGATAGTGAGGAATACCAAGAAGTACTCCGATACACCTGTTGCCTTTCTTGAGAGGGGCTCGGCGAAGAACCCACATTTTTCAACAGGACAAGCCGTCGGTCCATGTTTCGCAAGTGACCAGAGAATGGCTACAACGAAATGGTGTTCAAGTGATTGACCGGCGTGTTCTCCTGACTTGAACCCTATCGAGAACCTATGAGGGATCATCGTTCGTCGAATCTACGCTGACAACCGGCAGTACAATAACGTCGGTGAACTGAAGGCGGCGATAGTGACTGCTTGGGACAATATCGCCGACGCGATTATCGCGAACTTGATTCAGAGTATGCCGGACAGGATGTTCGAGCTAATCAGAAACTCAGAAGGCCCTATTGATTTCTGACCTCTATATTTTTGTTTTTTGCCAAGTGTGCACATACCTTTGAAACAAAGAAAGAATTTTTTCTGTAATAAAACATTGTGTTAGCAGCTACGATGTTTTCTCAGAGAAAGTGTTCGTAGATTATCGCACACAACGAATTGAATGGTGAAGGTCACAGGTTACAGAAAGCAGTGGTATTCCCAAAAAAAGAAAATAAAAAAACAAAATGTTGGGTGTGCACATACTTTTGAAACGCACGTATCGAATCACGAAAGCGTCAGAAACAATCATCCCGACGTCATTGGTGGTTCTGGGGCCTCCACAGAGAACGAATTCGAAGCGGCGGCCAATGTCCCTCGACTTGCAGTAGGACCACCACGTTTCTTGCACGGTACAGAAATCAATTCGTCGGCGCTCTAGCGCTTCTTCTAACTCGTACGAGCGTCCCGTTATCGTACCAAAATTTAACGTCGCAACGCGAGTCTTTTATACGTTGCGGGACTTTTGGACTAGCCCAGTTGCCCCCCCCCCTCCCCCCTCCCGATGCCGTCTTTGCACCGGAGACCCTCGAACACTTTTCACACTCGCCGGGCTTTGCGAGTGCGCGTCAGCTCCCGCGGACGCCGTAGCATTATCTCGTGATTCATACGGCGACATGACATTTGTGTGTGACTTGGGGTTCGTAGGCTGGGTGTCACTGGGGCCTGTCGCCTGCATTAATACCTGTGGTCAGCTCAGCTCACAAAAGTGAGCAGTTCCCAGTAGCACCACTTGAAGGAGCAGATATCACCACCCATAAGGAAATCGACCTCTTCTGGAAAAAATTGGCGTTTCCGACATGGATTTTTGTTGCTGCTGCGGTTCAGCAAGCGAAACGTAAGCATAGTGAAGAGCAAGCGGATAGCAGTAAGGTACAGATTCTATCGGACGATGAATACATGGCCAATTTGATCAGGGAAAGCTCCGGAGAGGGCTGCCAAGATAGTCCGGAACGCAAGATTCCCGAATCCATCGTTCCAGCTCAGCGCAAGTGCGAAGATCTTGAACGTGGTCTCTATGAACTTCACCACGGACTTCGTTACTTACCTAACAGGTAACAAGGCGGAACTTCTCAAAGAAATACTGGAAAGCCCTACTCATTTTGTAAAGACATAGGGTTCCACTACTCGGACTCTTGCCCGGAGTACGTCGACAGCGTACAACGATCCCACCTCATAGACAGGGAGAAGATATGTCGATACTGTGGTGGTTTGGGAGAGAAGTCTCCAGATGCCAAAAAGGAGTGCTGGTATTGCTCGCGAGTGGCGCACACCATACTGGAGTTCCTTATTCCGAAAAGAGGACACCATCGTGCCATCTGCCCGATACCTGACTCCAGAGATCGTGTCAGAGCGGCAATGCGAGAAGTCCGTGCTGATCTAGAGAAGCTCGAGCGCGTATCCCGTCACTAGCAACCGCAGGGCGCCCGGGAGTGTAGCTAGCGCCACTAAAATGGTTAGAGGTTTAAATATTTAATCTAGCTTCTATTTTTTACAGTTAATCAATCTTACTTTCTCCATTTCTTTATCTGAAGGCTGATCTTGAATGTTTGCAGGGATATGGTTACATTCACAGCCTACGCAACCGACGTCCGCTACCGTATAAAAGGACCGCGACTGAGGGGGAATCTGGTTTTTTTCTCCGCCGGCACGGCGATCGCTCAAGTTAAATAGCCCTCTGCACAATATCGGATCCCTTCTCATCGTCGTCTCTCGCCTCAATATCGGATCCCTTCTCATCGTCGTCTCTCGTCGCAATATCGGACCCCTTCTCATCGTCGTCTCTCGTCTCAATATCGGACCCCTGCTCTGTGATTGTCGCAATATCGGACTCGTCCCTTCTGCATCGCCGCAATAAAGGACGAGTACGTGGAAGATTGCTGGTGTCTACTATCTCGATTTAAATATAATAAACATTAGTGGTACTTTTGTCTGGTTCCGTCCAATTCAGAACCCGCGTGGCACACAAGTAGGCGAGCACGGAACAGACAGGAGTCACACCACTGGGGACACCACAAATTTTTGGTGCATCGGCCGGGAACATTTGTGTTGATATATGAACTCGCCATGAAACGTGTCACATTTTCTATCTAGACAGTTTTTCAGAAACTCTATAAACTGATTTTTTTGAACAAATAGTAGGTGGCTGGAAACAACAAAAGTCTGGTATCATTATTGAACGCAGTGTACACAAAGGATGGGCAGTTTTAACATATCAAGTTTGCCTATAGCATTCAGAAACGCCGGTAATATGGCTACAGAAATCGTTCTCGACTCCAAGCACTTTTGACTGATTTTGTGTACGATTTCAAGGAACACACCAGCGTAAGTGGTCCTATAAGATATATATGTGGCACTATGGGGGTTCAAAGGTGTCTTAAGGCAACAGTCCAGGCAGGGTTCCGAGTATTAGTCGCTAATGGGGTGGAGAGAAGCACTGGTCCTAGTTAAACATATCTGAAAGGGAACTGAACATGAACTCACCTTTGGAAGCCTGTAGGAAGGGTGACGAACTACAGCAGATGGGCGGAGGCGTGGCTGGGATGGGCGGGAGCGGGCTTGGCCGCTGTCTCCCAGCCGTGATGATGGCTTGGCCAGGTGCGAAGACGTTGCGGGACCAGTTTTGAGCAATCAAGCCTCATCCTTGAACAGTTTTGGTTTCATTCTGCATTCTTCACTAATTAGTTTTCATTTCAATATCACATCTCTGATTTGCGGCTTTGCTATTGCTGGCAAGTAGCCAAGTTTCTGCAAGCAATCGCGATTGGAGCGCATTTACTGCGGGCAGGTTCGGACAACTCGTCCATCACACGTCTCCCCCCATCGCTCAACGGCAGAGGAGGAGTCCCTGTCTAAGCCCTTGTCCGACGTTTTTTCCTACTTTTTCTTTCTCTATTGCCCAACTTCTCACATACAACTTCATTATAGGCGGTCCTTGCCCGCAAATTCGTTCCTGGATTGTTGCTTTAAGACACAACAAAAGTCTGGTAGTGCAAGTTTTGGAGCGGCGACCTTGACTTCAGCGATAAACTACAGCCCGATCGGCCGGTAGAAATGGATTGAGGCGTCTTTTGCTGGATTGAATTGAAGAGTATTGCAACTGATACTTCATTTCAAATTGCAAACCGGGTTTGTCAAGGAGTGAATTTGTGAGGCGTAATGCGCAAGAAACTAAACATTGATTATTGGACTATCGTCCTTGGGGTACATTCATGCATGGCACTCAAGCTAGCTATCCTTGCTCCTTGACCCTACGATGAAGTATATAAGGGCACAATAGTATCAGTCCCGGTATCGGTCTAGGATTCCGGTTTAATTTTTCCTCATCTCAATCTCTCTTTAGCTTCTCTGGCCTCTCACGCATGAGCTTTACTCTGAATAAGCCAATTTCGTTTGTCATTAATCTGTTTTTGTATTTTGTTGTTTTTATTTGTTAGTGTCGTTCGTTGGACTATGCACAATATTTATGTTACTAAACGGGGATAGAGCATTGTTTGTTTGTTATGTTACAAAGTATATTATTTATTATATATCAGTATATTATTTATTATATTTACCATATTAAGCACTAATGAAGCACTCATCACAGAAGCTGTATGTTGGCAATTGACTTATAAAGAAAAAACGAAGGGAAGCAGCGGAGCATGAAGAGTGCTGCAGAAGAACCCAGGCATGACAAAGTCAGGCAAACTTTCGACGAAGGGCGAAGAAAGCTGCTAAAAATTGTTGTCTTTGGTTGTGCAACTCTACAGATTGGAAAGAAAATTGGGCGGCTCGTGCAAAACTCAAAGGATTTTGTTCAAGTCTCCATCTTAAATTCAATGCAAGGTAGCCTGAGGGCTTAAAACCCAAAATATTAGGTTGACGGGAAAGTTTCATAACACTTTGAATTTTGTACATCACCTCTCAGTTTGACAGCGTCCAAGCGGCAACGTTAACAACAGCAGACAATGGAAACGATATTTTCCCAGATCGTCAGAACCTGCGACATGTCATATTTTTCTTCTACCATTCTGACTCTAATATGAAGGCTGCCGAAACCAGAATGAGGGATGTGTACACGGACCATACCCCTGGTTACAGGACCATTGTTCTGTGGTATGAAAGCTTCAATGAAAATCTGGCCTAAGAAGGTGGTCAGAGGACCAGTTGGTCGTGCAAAAGATGACACAACGCGGACGAGTGGAACGAGCATCTGGAGATCCTGTGAGGTGTGAAGTGCCTAATAGGGTGGAGATGATTGAAACAACCCTGGAGGAGGGACAGCGTTGTCAACCTTATGTCGGGATCGAGTGTCTTGTCCCTTACTGACTCTTGCTCTCAAGAACTTGTCGAGAGTCGTCTTGCTTGACGCGCGAGCTGGAGATTATTTCTCCTTGCCAACGCACAATATCAACTGTCAAGTAAGAGCCGTTGAAGACTCCTTCATTATGGTCAGGCCTAAGGTTTCGTCAGTGATTAGGGGTCTAATCAGATGGTCACGTGATCGGAATGTGGCAATTTACGAGACTTCCAGATCGAGAAAGCTGAACTCCTTGCGAATCTTCCATCTGATAGGATAATGATCCTGCCGATATCTGGTCTTTGCCCAGCGAGCGCTTTTGCTTACCCTTTGGTAAGGATTGCTCAAGCCCCTCCACTTATCATGACAATGTGTACGTGCCTGTGTTCGTTATGGACTCAGACCGTGCGGTGCGTGTTCAAGAAACCTTGACGAAGGCATCCGCTTCTCATTGTCGTGCCATGTACTACAAAAAAGTTCGACTTGAACTCGTACTACGTGATTTGTGGTTGTTCGACTGGGAAGAGGACCACGAGCTCGACAGCGATAAGAACTTCTCCTCCACAGGTTCGGAAAACATAGTTTTGAAGGCGAAAAGAATCGCGGGAACTCTCAACTGAGGATGTGTCGTATGTTAAGGTCCAAGTCTGATGACTGAGTATTGTACTCCAGATCCCCGGACGCTTCGCTGCGCTGTCTTGTGTGTTTCCCCCGTAAATTAAGCTTTCACATAATAGTAACTCAACGGCTTTTGTAATAAATTTAAATTACCACTTTTTGGAAGTAGAGGGGGTTGTCTAGTGATCTCGTATCCCGTAAGTTAAGCTCGTCGATCTAAAATGCACGCCAATCTAAAACATAAGACAAGATAGCACAAACGTCGGTTCACACGATCCTCAAGAAAATCGGCTCCCACAATTAACAGCGAAACAAAACAGTAAAGAGAACGAAAGAGAGCACTCTCCTCAGCCACATACAAAAATAAACAACGAAGATCATTTCAAGCTTTAATCAATTTGTTCTTCAATTTCTCTCCCCTTCTCCATAAATGCCATCTCTCCATAAAATGCATGCCTACCGAACCAATTAAATAACATTAACACACTTCAGAAATGGAGCGCAATCACGTCGTGTTGACGCAAGACGAATATAACGAAATCATGGCACTTCTCAATTCGTACGAGGAGGAGATGGCCTCTATCATTCAAGCAATGAGCGATATGGAGGGCCGAGTTGAACGATCCGACCATCGGGCTTATGAAGCCCTGAGCCGGGCTTTAGGCAATCTCAAAGAACTACGACGCTATGAACAACACCCATAGTTTCAATAAGTAGTTTGTGACCAAGTCATAATGCCATCAATTTTAAGGGGTTAAAAACCCTTGCAATATTTTTTCCGTGATTCCACATGAATAAGTAACTTAATATAAATAAGAGTCTCTGAAGGATCTGATATGAAGGAATACTAATTCCAGAAATGGAAGCGAGACGCGACAATGCCGCACAGCAGCTCATCAGCAAGGTGCGCAACTTAGGCGCATGGTGCGCCACGCCAAACTCATCTACCGGCACGTAGAACAACACCTCATCAGTCTCGAACGGACAATAAGCGACGTAAGACGGATGGTAACATACGTCGACCATCACGATTAGATAAGCAGCACATTCGATACGACTAGAAATATTAAATATAACTTTGCTCGTGTACTTTAAAGCATAGCAAGGGAAACCGATCACCCACTTTGAAAATCACTTGGATATTAATGTTAAATAAGACACTAAATGCATGAAGAAGAATTCAAAAATATCAGAAGACTCCACCATCCCCGCGATTCAAAGCTTAACCATAATTCTTAAAGAATAGCTCGAAGATGAAACATTCAAATATAACTTTAAAGAAAACGGGTACATAAGAGCCTGAAGAGTCTCTTAAAATGACACTTAGCAATATAGGTTCGGAAAGAAACTCATCGTAGCTTAGTACGAGTGAATCAGTCAAGCATGAAAATACACAAATAATAACTGGTTGCACAAATAATGATTCTCGCATAAAGCCTTGATAAGTAACCTATGACACGAAACAGACCGGGATGTAAAAAGAGTCCAACCAAGATTCCAACCAATAATGAACCATAAACACATAATCGATACTTAATCAATGATGAACCAGGCAACGCACACAAGCCACGACAACGCCGAGAACACCCAGGCTATGCCGCTCCGACGGCAATTTTTGAAGCGGCGCGCCAATTAACAAACAGTGCGGCGAAACGAATCTCGGTGCGCTTGCCATCGGGGATTTCAGGGCTACATGCATCGGAAGAACTTTTCGAGCAACGAACAACACACGAAGAAAATGGAAAAGAAAAGATACCAATACTTCGAGAGAGGCTACAGAACTTCAAGGAATTCTGAAAATGATTTCCCCGAACCATCCATTAGCGCATACCAAAAGTTAACACTACCAAGCACGTATAGAAACAATATAAAAGCCGAACAAAATTGGAAAAAAAAACACTTGATAAAGCTCCGTCTTTTATGGTACATTATAATACTACACCTCTTTCACATAATACAACACTGCTTACCATACCATTCCTTAGTAACCCCCTACTCAAACTAACCTATATTGCATTACTCGCCTTAATATCGCAAGTTCGCAACGTTACCACTAGTAACGTACATATTTATAGGGTATGAACGACCCGAACCCCAGAAACGTGTGAGACCGACACCGGTGCCAATACAGCGAAATATTGGACAGCATCCTCCGTGAGATCCATTTCTTCACCATGCCAATCCAAAACATAAGGTAAGTAATTTCAAAACTTGGAAGGAAGCGGAAAAAAGAGAAGGAATTAACACTCCACTAAAGTACACTATTGCAGCAGCAGATATCTCAAATCTCGAAGGGGCGCTCGCCCAGCACGAACTAACTATTCTACGCCACCTGTATTCTACTAATCCGTCAAGAGCGTCCTGCTCAGCGCGCCTGGGGGCCACCATCATGTCAATCTAATATTTATGCAATGCTTCTTTAAAAATGTGACTGGGCATCGAAAAAGATAAAGGTGATATCTGCTATTATCTGGACTACAATCTTTCCATTAAAACATAGCACTTCGTAGGGCATAGTTAGGACGAACTACATTAAGTATTAAGAACAGACAGTTATCAAAGAAAAAACAAAATAAAATAAAAATAAAAAAATAAAAAAATAAAAAAACATATCATAATAAAAATATTAATATGAGTACATAAGAAAAAAATATGAAATAATCTGAAATTCTAAAACATTTCTGAATAAGATCATAATACTCCACATAATAAAAGGACGATACTTCATTCAAGTACCATACTAAACGAAAAAGGAAATAACTGTGTAAATTCCACAAGCTAAATAGTACTAAAATAAAAAGAAGAAATGGAGCGTTTAAAGTCCCGGGAAAGTTAACAAAGGCGAAAGAAAGGGACGCTTAGCAATTCTGTAACGCTAAAACCACACATTGAATGGAGCAATAACCTTCTTCTGGACTCTCACCTTTAAACTAAGTCACACCATGACAGAGGCTGCAAAGGAAGACTAGAAAGCTTACGGATACGCAAACTACGACTGAAAGGAAAACAAAACCAAAACGAAGTTGAAGACTGCCTGACTGAGGATAAACGATCGAAGATCTCTGACACTTCGATTCGCTTAAGCGGTGACACCCTCCTCGGAATCGAATGGATAAATCAATTTGAACAGTTTGTAAACACGATTGCGAACTTTTTCGTACATACACGTAAGTTTGCTCTATAGGATATCAGTGACATTAGGCGACAGCGACCAATATTAACGATAGAAGTCATTTTCCAAGACGCATAACGTGTATTTAAGCCAACACACAAATAGGCGGTGCCATGCAAACACGACAACCAGTAACAGAATGACTCTAACCGCACCAACAGTGACACCTCGGCTATGCGAAATGCAATTAACGATTCCTGCCTCATCATTCTTTCCATGTTTCCCACGATCATGTAGCATGTACACCTTTTACGCGGACAGTTCCATTAGGAAAGTCACGATAATCCATTACGGCCTCGTTTCCCACGCTCGTTTTCAGCGCACACGTCTCCCAGGCGAAGCCGCGCCGAACTACATTAAGAGCCACGGCCCACTGCGCAGTTACACTTCGAAACTCCTATTAAAGGCACGCCGCATGCAGATTAACCACTCCGATAATGACCAAAAAACAAAACAAAAGATGATGCAAACTGAGCAACTGGCAGCGAGCGATCACTATAAGAAGGGTTTACAACATAATCGCTCGGTTATCATATCAATTGCTACGCTATGAAGTAGCCAGACAATCTAGTTCAGCTAAACTACAGTGTCTTTCGCTTCCTCGCTTCTGTCTCATGTGAGTCTACCTTCTCGGACGCATAGATTGTTAAGCAAACAAGGACCCCTACCTGAAGAAGCTAATTTCAGATATGGCGGATCATGAATCCGACCATTTTAAGGCTGACTCCTTCGATGGAGACAATGCAAGCGTCAACAATGACCAAGACCACTTCCATCTTGAGGACAACGAAGACGAACCATACCAACCCAATAATGATGATGGTCACAACAACGATATAGCCAACCGCCAACAACCAGACGGGCAGAGGAGCTCAACGCTCTTCAGTCTGCCATTTCAAGAATTTCGAGAAAAGTCTCAACGAATCAGGTGAACCTTTCTCTGGGGTCATTAACCCTAAACATAACCCTAACTAATAGTGAGACCTTCCTACTTTAAGAAACGGAGCAATGGGGAACCCGCTTTCAAAGAACCCCACATCAAAAGGAAAAAAATTTCCGTTGACCAGGTACCTCCCCGAAAAAAATATAATTCAACTAAACCTAATACCAATTCATTCAGGTATGTCTGCGAGAAAGCGAACACCACATCTCGCAACTTGAACGTGCCACCCAACGTCTAACCGAAACCATGCAGCGTCGGGAAGACCAACAACAACCACGACAACAGCAACAGCAACCTGCCCCACGCGCCGATCAAAACCGGTGCCATCGTAACTCGCCACCTTCACTAGACAATAGAAGAAACCAAGCAAGTACCACCTGTGCATTCTGTGGCGATGAACACTGGGCCACAGATTGCACACAATACCGAACTCTTTCACAGAGACGTGCACAATGCTACAATAGAAACCGCTGTGAACGTTGTCTAAGAGAAGCCACTCATATGGTTACTTCTTGCAATATTAATGTTTCTACTGTAGGCGAGATCGCCGTACCAACGTAATGTCGCGCCACAATTCGGCGTTCTGCCCATACCAATTTCCAATGTAAGACCATCACAATTCTTATCATTGAATTATTCTCATAAAGAGATTCTTTGGGAACTCCGTACTCCCTTCACTTATTCGATAAATCAAGACTGACCCCGCCCACCCTGACAGGTATATAAGGAGCTCGACAGTCAGTCTGGTCATTCGAGCTTTACCGCCCGGTGACCGACTCGAAGCTCTCATCTACTTGCCTTCATGTCTTCATCAACATTCAAAATCACTACCACAAAGCAAAAGCTAACTAGAAAACTTAACATCCTCCATGAACTTATAGAGGATGCAAATGCTTACAAGCCCGAATAGGTCTTTCCATCTGACAACTTTGCACTTAAACTGTTCGTCCTAACGAATAAAATCTCAGTGGACAAACTTAAACACCAACTGGACAAACAAACTGAACAAACATGGACCCTCTACGAATCTAGCCTACAAACACTAACAGCAACGGAAGATAAGACACTGGAAAAAGCTTTCAGACTACTGAGGAAGAAAAGCAAGGCAATAAGACCATATCCATTGCAACGCTACTATCCCAACAACTCTACAAAAGACTAGTAGAACTAGAATGCCAAGCAGCCGCCTTCAATCTTTCACAAATCAACTCGACAAACCAAGGCAACAATAACTCCAAAGACGCAACCCAGGACTCACTCATTCAGCCACTGAATTCCTTAATGATTGATCAACGCCTATTCAGCGGCGATATAAAACTACCAGAATTCCATGGCAACCCATCGGAATTCGGTTCATTCTGGGAACTCTTTGAAGAACTCGTTCACAAACAACCCTTCTCCAACATAAGAAAGCTCTCCATTCTGCTTAGTTGTTGCAAAGGAGACGCAGCAAGATGCTTACGGATGATTCCTCGCACAGGGGACTCGTATGAAAAGGCAATCGAACAGCTAAAAGATCAATACGAAGACCCAAGGAGAATAACCATACACATGATCTGTCAACTCACATCAATGAAGCCAAGTAATAATGATCCACGTACCCTATGTAACAATCTTAATGACATCAAAGCCATCATAGCCACAATACAAAAACAAGGCGAAATGGTGGACAATACCTACATGACTACATTAGTAAAAAAAACATTCTAAAACAAATTCAAGAAGAAATCGCACATAAGCAATTCGATAGCGGAAGAGAATGGGCAATGAAAGATCTCCTTACGAACTTAACTACCATAATCAAACGAAGAGAATTTATTGAAAGCCGCAATGAATATTTACATGAACAACACTCAATTTTTCACATGCGCACTCATGAGTCAAGGATGCTTCAGTGCATTGGGTGCGGAAGACCTCATCAATTTGAAAACTGCGACAAATACCGGACAATTCCACAAAAGATAGAACGCCTCAAATCTCTAACCGCCTGTTGGAAATGTTTTAACCCACGCCATAAGACAATTCACTGTTACAGACCAGGCTGCGCTAACTGTGGTGGACATCATAACACAGCTATATGCCAACGATACCAAAACTCCCCAAGCCATCGCAAGCCCTTCCAACCATCACTTCAGCGTCCAACATCGATACCATACAATCGACAGCACCCATGGAAGTATAATACACTCCCTCGCTTTGCTACATTAAGACCACAAGCACTACAACGAATCTCCCAAGACAACAACGTCATACAGCGTCCGTATCGCTTTCCAAGCCGAGCATCACTTTCTCCACGAAGACCAAGACCAAACACACCACAAAGGAAGACGAGCAGTTCCCCATCAAGGGAAACAACTAATACTGTAACAAAACAATCGTCCGTCCCAGAACAGAGTAAGATTTGCTCCACTACCGAGAGATAATAAAAACACAAATCTTCATTCCCGTGCAACCCGTCTACAGCATCAACCTTCACGCTCTAATAAGACATCAACAATAAGAGAACCTAATTCAGCCTTTGTGAACTTTCAAGTAAACTTCCCATGTTACCGCGATAACACATTGGAATTCAGTAGTCAAACAACGCTACACGCTAGATTAATGATAGCTCCACTAAAAGTAAAGAATGAAAACAATCAGGAAGAAGAACAAGTATACGCACTTCTAGACTCCGCTTCAGACCAATCATTCATTTCCACGACACTATCCGACAGATTGCAACTTATTCCTAAATCAGAAACCTCATAATAGTTAATACGTTTGGAGGACATGCGGAGAAAAAACACGTAAAACGAGTCGACGCCTTATTATTGAACCCAAAGGAACAATCGTTAAAAGTTACCTTACTCACAAATGATACGATAACACATGCACTACCAATGTCAGAACTTAACATGGAAAATAAACTCTTCCTGGAAGACCAATTCCCTAATTTCGAACATTACTGGTTGTTAGACCCAACAACAGAAGTAATTCCCTGAAGTCTTACTAGGCATAGATTACTTCAACGTCATACTACATATAAATGAGCCAACCCTACAACTCCCTTCCAGGCTCCAGATGACACCAACATTCTTCGGACCTGTCATATCCGGGAAACCGCATGATACGATAGAGCCACCATCCGGCAACATCATTAACATAAATTCTCAATGTACTTACGAGCACAATGAGCCTGATTACTCGGATTTATGGAAATTGCCAGGAGTTGGTACAGAAGAATTGCACACCAGTGAAGAACTCAATCAACAAATAATTGCTAACTTCTACTCTACAGTAAGAATAAATGACGGCAAAATCTACGTTCAATTCCCATGGAAACCTAACAAGCTCTCTTTAGCAGACAACTACCACCTCAACTATACCGTTATCATCTCTCAACTCAACGGACATGGCAGAAAGGATTCTTCTTAAACTAATGCAACGTAACATAACAAAAGAATATAAACAGAAATGGGAACACCTAGGATTACATCCAGATGAAAACGTATTAATACGATGCCAAGGCCGTTTACGAGCCAAATATTTACCAAGAGATGTAATAGAACCTATTCTACTTTTACCAACTCAACACGTAACTGCACTCTTAATAAGAGACGCTCACGTCCGTTGTGGGCATCAAGGAGTAAACGGCACTCTTGCTAACCTCCGCCTCACATACTGGATACCGAAAGACAGACAAATAGTACGAAAATGCTTAAAACGTTGCCTAACATGCAAGAAATGGATAGGCAAGCAATACTTCTACCCAACATCTCTACCATTGCCAACAGCCAGAACCCAACCTACAAAACCATTCTCACACATTGGAATCGACTTAGCCGGACCGTTCACCATAGTCGATTCAGATCACAGAAAAATACATGAAATATCAAATCAGAAAAATCAAAAGATGGATCTTCTATCTACTTGCATGACTACGAGGGCAATACTTCTCGAAGTAGTTAAAGATCTAAGTGCACTTCAAATAATCAACGTCCTCAGAAGACTAATTTCCAGAAGAGGGAAACCGCAACTCATTATATCCGACAATGCCACTAATTTTAAGCGTAGCAATGACTTTCTTACATACACGGAGAAGGAAGACATCCTACAAGCTAAAGCGATACAACTTTTCCTAACCAATGAAAAAATACAATGGCAATTTATAACACCTCTTTCCCTTTGGAAAGGAGGTTTTTATGAACGCTTAATTGGCATTATGAAGTCAACATTAAAACGCGTGGTAGCAAAAAGAATACTAGACGAAACAGACTTCGCGACAATAGTCACAGAATGCGAAGCCATGGTAAATTCTCGACCACTTGCGTACTCAGGAAGCACTATCGAAGACTCGTTAATCATCCGTCCAATTGATTTTCTCATACCTAACGCTAACATCGATCCATTACTAAATACGAACCCTACGAGCGACAACACCGACCCAGAATACATACCCAAAATCTCAACAAGAGATCAAGCTATTAAGTACCTACAAAGTCAGTCAAACCATCTCAGGCATCTTTGGCAAGCTCGGCACACCGCGTATCTTCTTCAATTAAGAAACTATCATCAACGACGTATCAAACAAAAGAGCTTTACTAGAAAGCAGCCCCGTGTCGGAGAAGTGGTTCTCATCATGGATGAAGACATACCCCGAATCGACTGGCCGTTAGGACTCGTAACTAATCTAGTACAAGACCAAGATGGTGCAGTCAGATCAGTTAAACTACGAACCTCAAAATCAACTCTATAAAGATCAATCAACATGCTAATACCTCTAGAACTAAACGACGACACACGAGAAACACCATCCACAGATAACACTACAACAATGAGAAAGGAAATAGAGCCACACACGCAATCCAAAGAAATAACCGATCCCAGCAAAGTAGACTCAATAAACCCTGATATAACTAACGGTCTGCGATTACGTCCAATTCTTCCACGACAGGCAAAACTAAACAAAACCTACACTCATACGACAATAACAACGGACAAGAGAGATATATTTCTTAATCGTACAACCAACCACGCCATTAACGCCGTTATGGAAGCACTGGCTCACTATAGCACTAGCTCTCACATTAATTAACCCTACAACCTCACATAACCGACACACAATTCTTCACTGTGTGACAGGAGGAATCAATATACAGTCACATCATCAACCTGAGCGAATACAAGTATGTGGAAACGATTACTGCAATGAAATAAAAAAGCCCGACCAAAACATAACCGTTCAGTTCCCTCCTGAAGTAACATTACACACACATCACATTACTTTGAAATCAGTAATTAAGAATCCAACGGAGGCCACTCACTGGGCTTGTCCTCCGAGCCCTTTTTGCGAACAAATCAAATGCAACTTTTGCACACAAATGGTTTCAAACCCCGAATGCTGGCCAAGAATTGCAATCGCTGTAACAGCAATTCTCCTCTACCTCACAGTGCTAACGGCATATATAACGTTTCAAGTAACTCGTAAAGTTTTGAGAATTGTAACGTACACCTGCGCAAAACTGAAGCTTCGCAAGATCATAACAATGATCCTGCCAAGACGCTGCACACGCCGAGACTCAGACGACCAACATCCGCTACTGTAACTCGACAAAATTAACACAAAATGGAACAAAACTACCGTGATCCGACTAATCGCAATCCTCGCTCGCCTTCCCTCAACTACATACGGATGTCAACAGACAATCCTTCTACCAGCAAGCATCCAGTGTGACGACAACACTAAAACATGTCGCAATCAAACCACTTTGATGACAAAACTTAACCAAATGGAACCCGAAATGTGCATCCAATTACAACACCACGATCAGCAAGTCCATATGCACATTTCATTGAAAAACCTCATTCTTCGATGTCGCAAAGAAACCCTCTACTTTACACGAAATACAATCACTAAGGTTAAGTACCAAAAGCGCTGTCCAGGTAGAGGCACATGCACTAGGTTGAAATGCGCTAAAATCAACACTGATTCTTACGTCAACGAACTCCAAGAAGCAAATAATTACACAGGAACAACCTACTGCTCAGAATACTGCGGAGGACTAGGCTGCTCTTGCGGCTTTCCTTCATCAGGATGTCTGTTCTATCGCATATACCACAAACCACTCGACGAAGACATATACGAAATATTTCACTGTCCCACATGGTTCCAAACCATATCACTTGAACTTAAAATTAATAGAGCCCAACAAGTAATCAAAAGCTTCGAATCACAACCCTACGTCAAAAAACGCATCGCCAACACATCTTTTAAAATCACAAGCTTCTCATTTCCACCAATATCAATACTTTACCAGCGCTTCCTTACTAATGGAAAAACGACGGCATTTGTACGCCAAGACACACAATTCAGCTACGCATGCAGCAATAATATAAACACCAACAATATACTAAACAATAATATAAACACAACCAATACAACCGGCGACTGCACTATAAAGGACACCTGTAAATGCGGTCCTGCCGAAGATTATGTAAACTGCTATTGTCTCTACAATGTCTCTCAGTTCACACAATTATCAAATACACTACCTTTGCCAATACCAAGCGGTTTGGTCGCTACTGAAGGACTTAACAACATACCCACAATTAGAACAAGTACACTGTCAGCAGAGTTAATAATTCTGTTAGATCCACTCACAAAAGGTGTAATACAAGAAAGTGAGCATTTCCAATGTAACGTTCTCTCATACCCACTAATTGGATGCTACAATTGCCTCAAAGGGGCACAAGCAACAATTTTTTGCGAATCAGATGACCAAAAATCAATCGCACAAGTAACTTGCGACCACCATCAATTCACACTTACTTGCACTAGATTCGGTCTATACAACTACATCCTTTTGTTCTTTAATAAAGCCAGAATCCATGAATTATGCCAAGCTAAATGTGGTTCGCACACAACAATATTCACAATACAAGGTACGCTAAATTACATAAACGGGTTAACACCGTTTTGGAACTACATTAAACTATGGGACAACGTATCAAACACAGAATCCTCTTCACTATTCACCATCGATCTCTCTCTTCCCGATCTATCGCACTTCTTTCGCACTTGCACACAATTCCTCGTCTATTCAATAACTATCTTCTCCCTTCTTCTCAGCGCACTAACTCTAAGCCACAATCTCTTCTGCCCTACTAAACCACAAAACCAACACCATAAAACAACTCCAATCGAAATAATCTCCTTATTTCCTCCACTCCGCATCCTTCTCTTTCTTTTCTCTCTACTGAAACTCCTCATCTCACTCGCAACCAACATTCTACGACTTTCACTACGACTACTCGGCTCGGCTCGTCACGACTACTACGCCACTAGCGAACTACGAATTCAATGCCTGCTTCTCAACACAGCCAAAGCTATATCTCGACCAGCAACTCCACGACTTCCGAACAACTCCACATCAGAAGGTACACCATAATGTTAGGTTGTAGTTTAGATTTATGTTTTAAGAGAATTGTTAGTAGGTAACGTTAAGCAGATATCGCTGTATTTCTATTTATGTCAACCATTTCAATTTTCCTACAGTACTGTACTATTTTCCATACTTCTTAAGCAATGTAAGGTTAGCGTTATGCACGGTTGGCCTCAGAACCTACTTAACATATACACTTAAACATTACAACTAAAATAACACTCAAGTGACGGGGAGGATGAAAACGACAAATAATGCTTTTCATCAACCTCTTCGTTGTGCGGAGTGTCATGACGTTTCGTCATGATGCGACGAAGAAAACCAAGGTGAATCCTTGACACGTCATCCTATTGATTAACTAACTCAAAACCGGCGTTCAAATTGCCGCTGGCCGCACTGCCAGTCCATTCCAACCAGCCATTCCAACGGGCCGCCCCTGGCCCGGGTATAAATACCACCCATTTCTGGGGGTATAAATAACGCACTCGGAGACTCCGGGCAGTCTTCGCGGTCTTCGCCGGTCTCCTCAACTTCTCCGGTCGTCTCCAGCGGTCTCCAAACAAGCGACTCCGGTCGCACAATAAACCTAAGGCGGCAACGCCAGCAATAGTCAAGTAGTCAATGAACATGAAGTAATCAATAAGGTGCAGCCAGTGGACCATCCACCGGCCAAGGCCATCGATCAATATCACCAACCAAGCACCGCCAACTCACACCTCCAGCCACTACCAATCAATACCCTAAGGCACACGTCACTATTGAAGAACCCAATAGGAAATTCAGGATAAAGGCTAACCAAACATAGCGTCAACTAATGTAGGAAATAAGTTGTATAAGTTGCAATATAACTCGACAATTGCTTCTAGGAATTGTAGTATAAGATGTATTAATAAATGTTAGTATTCACAAGTGTTGTGTCAATAAAATAATTTAATAGAAGTCGCATCTTAGGGCAATCTACCACTCTACCTTCGAAACATCTTCTTTCTACGGCGTTGAGTGACAGCACAGAAAATGGCAGAACTTCAGCAACAGTGGAAGCCAGCAGACGAACAACCTTACTTGATGCAAAACGAAGGATTGGTGATCCTCGATGAAGTATTAGAAAGTGACGACGATCAAGATCTCATCGTAGTCATTGACAGTCCTCCTCAACCTAGTACTTCAGAGGCTTCTCGACGTACAGTTCGTCGACATGTAGAACATCGACTCAGCCGGGGCAATGACGCACCTCAAGAAAGCCACCATGACAGAAGGCTCGATACACATGACATCCTTAAAGATCCGAACATTGAGGAATTAGAACATGTGGAACTAGAGCTGAGGGAAACCCGTGATTCGAAATAGCAGGCGGAGCAGCAGGCAAATCAGTTTCTGAAGAGACGCTCGCGCGCGAGACGTAGGTTACTTATACGTCCGAGCAAGCAAAATCAGCCTTGCGCATTCTGTCTCGTTGTGGGTGAACACTACTCGGATGCGTGCCCACGATTCCAAGAAGCAAATACTCGAGAAAGGTTTGTTCTACGTGACAACCGGTGTAAAATGTGTTTGCTACCATTGAACATGCATGCAGAATGTAGGCGAAAGGGGGCTCTTGCAATTGTTGTGGCTCAACCAATCACCATCCAGCCTTGCGCGCTGAACCGGAGCGTGCGGGGCACATGACTAGAGAGATCAACGAGATTTCCCAAAGAATCAGGGAGTACGAGCTTCGCATCGAGCTGCTCACGACAAGAAAAGACCAGCTAAGTTAAATACATTAATGTACACTCTCTCCCGTTCGACCGATGGCAATTCCTCCACTCAGAGCCAACTGTGCTCCACTTAAAGCAAACTTCTGTGCTCTACTTCAGACAACCACCAATGTGCTGTAAAATATATGCACACTGCTGGCCCGAGTGCCAGCTCACACTGATGCTCGCCCGTTCCAGTGGGCTGTAAGATATATGCACACTGCTGGCCCGAGTGCCAGCTCACACTGATGCTCGACTGTTCCAGTGTGCTGTAAGATATATGCACACTGCTGGCCCGAGTGCCAGCTCACACTGATGCTCGACCGTTCCTGTGTGCTGCACGAGATTGCACGCAGGTGGCTCTAGTGCCAGAAATACGCTGATGCTCGTCCTTCTTCGCGTACTATACTAGATTGTAAATGGCGGCCCGAGTGCCATATTCACTGACGTTCGTCTTTCTGGTGTGCTGCATGTTGTTGCACATGATAGATGATTTCCAAGGTGAGATGGTGGTTAGATGATTTCCGTTCACGTTAAGAGATGAATTAGGGGAACGGAACCAGGTAGCTCGTGGCAATAAGACGACAGATAATCGAACAACAGTTCTATGATTTTTCCTCTTTCCTCTAATTGATGGTTATTCCCTTTTTTCTTCTGGGAGATTGCCCTTCGGGCCGGGGGATTATCGCGAATATACACGATTCTTTACTTTCTTTACTTAGCTCATTTTCACTTGTACTGTAGTGCATTTATTCCGCATTTGCTCTCATAATTCTGCTCTATCCTACTCTCTCATTTTTGTGCATTCGTCATGCCTTGCTTAGCCTGGGCTTTTACATACAGCCTTGCGGACGTCGTGGAGCCCCTCACGCCGCAGCATACTATTTTACCATAACACATGCTCCCGCCTGCTGAGAAGCTCGACGGCGTCAGTCCGGTTGCTTGGTGCTTTTCGCCTCGGTCTGAGCGGTCATCAGTGAGACCGTCTGCGCAACGGTGGGAGTCATCACTGGAAGGTTAGCCCTCATCTGAGATTTCACCTGACTCCCGTCGGTGCTGGTTCTGTATATCTGGTATACTACGATTTGTATTTTTGGACGATTGTACGAAGGTATTCGAGAGGTATATAAATATCGTGGGTTTAGCTAATGAAGCTTTTTCTGTTCGAACCCGGTACTTTCCTCACTACCTTTTTTCACGTGGCAGGTTACGGCAGGTTACTCGATAGCAAGTCTATTGTGTCGTGGGGTCTATCATTTATTCTATTGACAACACAAGAAAAACTGAACCGCCTACTTTGGCCATTGTAGAGTTCATTGGCCATTTTAACGTGCTTCAAAGGAACAGGAAAGCAGCGAACAAAAGGAGAAGAAAATGGGAAGAGAAGAGATATCAATACTTCGAGAGAGACTAGAGAAACCCAAGGAATATTCTAGAATGGATTTCTGAATTAACCTTCTACGCAACCTGCATTGTGCTACTACGCCAAGAGCGTCTGGTCAACAAGAAGAACGCCACTGACATATGATCAATTATCGGGAGTGCTCCCATGGAATGTCACTTCGAAATAGGAAGCAATAAAAGTGAAGGTTTATCTGGAGTACACATCTCTTACTAAAATTAGGACTTAGTAGCACATATAGAAGGAAGGAAATAATATATGTAACTGACAGCTAGTACATAAGGAGAATTAAGAACTATTTTTTAAAAATCTGAACGTTTCTAAATAGGTTTTTTTTCAAGCATGGTAGGTCTTTCGTCAATTTGAAACAATTATTACTTTATGTTTATTTATTAATGTCAACTTCTGACGTATATGTCCCGCCTGTGGGTTTTAGCCTTGAACCAGTTAATTGATTGGTTGGGGGATATTGTGGTTGGATGAGGACCCCTCTTTATGGTGGGTATATTGCTGAGGTTGTTGAATATTCGGGTATGACTCCTGTGTGAACGTTGTGTATTGCATATAACGCAATGAGTGTTGTGTTGCAGGCGATTGTAGACTGCGTGCATACTTCTATTAATTGTGCATAGTTCTATTAGTCTTTTTTCAAGTTGTCTTGTCGTTATTGCTGTAGTTGTTATTAGGGTAGTTCCTCGTATATTATTCCAGAATCCTCAGATTGGTCGAACTCTTCCTTATTTTGATTAGGGGTTTCGGCAAGTTTCCGACATGAATTTACATAAAGGGGCCATATTGCAGAAGTTTGGTGTTCTATTTTTGATTTAAGATTTCGTGATATAAGTGTTTTGGTAGCGATGTAAATTTTGATTGTAAGTATTAGAGATTAGAAAAGTTGAAACATGGGTCTGGATTTCCAGATCATGCATGGTAACGTTGAGGTGGAAGGCTTGTCCAGAGCGAGATGCTGCCATAGCTGAACAGACAAAGTGTTGTCACTTGGAAGACGCTTTCAATGATTACTGGGAAGAACAACAAGCAGACAAGACCATATCCATTACAGCACTACTATCCCAACAACTTCACAAAAGACCAATAGAACTAGAATATCGAGCAGCCGCCTTCAATATTTCACAATCCTACTCAACAAACCAAAGCAACAATAATTCCGAAGAAACAACTCAAGATTCCCTCATTCAGTCATCAAATTCCTTAGTGATTGATCAACGCCTAACACTACCAGAATTCCATGGCAACTCATCGGAATTCGGTTCATTTTGGGAGCTCATTGAAGAACTCGTTAACAAACAACCCTACTCCAATATAAGAAAGCTCTCCACTGTTCTCAGTTGCTGCAAAGGGGACGCAGCTATATGCCTACAGATGATTCCTCGAATAGGGGACTCATATGAAAATGCAACTGAACAATTAAGAGATCAACAAATGAACCAAGGAGAATAACCATACAAATGATCCGTCAGCTCACATCAATGAAGCCATGTAATAATGACCCACGTACCCTACGTAACAATCTTAATGACATCAAAGCCATCACAGCCACTACGCAAAAACAAGGCGAAATGGTGGACGATACCTACATGACTACTTTAGTAAAAAAAACATTCTAAAACAAATTCAAGAAGAAGCAGCTCATAAGCAATTCGACAGCGGGAGAGAATGGGCAATGAAAGATCTCATTACAAACTTATCCACCATAATCAAACGAAGAGATTTATTGAAAGTCGCAACGAACATCTACATGAAACATACTCCATTTTTCACACGCGCACCCGTGAATCAAGAATGCTCCATTGCGTTGGGTGCGGAGGAGCCCATCGAATTGAAAACTGTGACAGATACGGTAGAATTCCACAATAGGTAGAACGTCTCAAATCTTCAAGTGCCTGTCGGAAATGTATCAACCCACGTAACAAGACAATCTTGTTACAGACCAGACTGCGCTAACTGTGGTGGACATCACAGCACAGCAATATGCAAAGATCCCCAACTAACACCTCCAGCCCTTATCTACCAATGCCCTAAGACACAAATCAATATTGAATAACCCAATACGAATCCAGAGGAAAGGCTAACCGACCGCAACGTTAACTAATGAAGAAAATAAATTGTATAAGTTGTAGTGTATGTAATGTCAATAATTGCTCTTAGGAGCTGTGACATAAGAGATGTTAATTTATTTACTATTTATAATTGTTGCTTCAATAAAGTAATTTAATGCAAGGCGCACCATAGGGCAGCCTACCACTTTACCTTAGAAACAGATGGCTACGGAATCCATAATTTCCCGAATTTCAGCATCATGTATGACTATGCTGTCCCAATCGAGGTTTACGCAAATGATAAACTCATGCACAACGGAAAAGAATCCCGCAAGGCCCATCCGGTTTGTGAAGCAGTGTATTGTAATTTCTATTGAGAACGTATTTACAACACACAATGCTGAACTATGTCGGAAACCATGTTCACCAGGTCTTCGGCGATACTTTTCGTCTTCATAATACCATGACCTTGATGCCTCACTACGTTTATCGAATTCCTACTCCGCATCTTAACATTCTCAAACTGCAGAACGTTGGCAACATGCAGCTCACATCGAAAATCACCGCTACGTGTACGCCCCTTTTGTCGACAACGGTTCAGAACTATTCAAAAATTTTGATATGTGTCATGTCAATTCTTTCATTTCTTTACTTCTCAGGAGGGCGCTCATCAAAACTCATGAAGAAGCCTGTATGATAGCGACTGTCATCAAAACCTGCTCGCTGTACGAAGCAATGGTAATCACGCTGCCGCCCTGCAACAGAAGACTGCGTTTTTCTTAAAGATTACGAAAGTCAAGTATCGGGATGATTTCAATGAAAATCGACGGCATTCCCTTCCATTGCTATAAAAATGCGGGATTTGTCACACGGGACCATCAATTAACTTTTGATTTGGTACATAGATGCTATCTAACCGACAAGGGTCGACACCTGCAACAGGAATGCGTGTAAAAACAAGTAAAGAGCCAACAAAAGCGAAGGGTGCTCGTTCATAACGAACAGCCCATGGCAAGTCGCAACCCTACATACACCTTTTGTACGCCAAGCTGAGGATTTTTAAAAATCGTAGCTGTTTTCTTTGCAAAAATGTTGCCTCTTTCACGCAGTTTCGACGCCTACAACGGTCTCCACAAATTCATTTGTCACAGTTGGGAAGGTGTCGTTCCAGTGGGAGCAATAATCCAGCAAAGTGATTGCTCCGCATTGACCACGATCTACCTTCACCCTGGACGAACTGTCGCACGGAATAATCTCAAATTTACTTCCGTAAGGACGATTGTGCCACATTTACCGTCGTCATCGGCAACATTCGCGAAAGCGAACGCTTTCATCTCAATAATTAAACTCACATCAAGGACAACTCACCCCTTCTCTTCCACCCCCCAACATGGACTATGCGACTATGCAAGGCTTCATGTGCATGTAATCCCTGCAGTGTAGCAGATCGGATGAAACCAACACCTCTCCCAGTGATTTCAAAAAACTTTGTAATCTTTTCTGAAACTAACAAGTATGAGGACGAACATCGAATCAGTTCTACAGTTACATCTAGTAGTCGAATATGAAAATTATAATTTTCCATTCTAACAGCACCTGCGCAATCAAGACAAGCGATCTAATCGGATACCACAACTACATCGCAGGAGACGAATTGAATCTCTACTGTCAATCCAGTGAAGGTGAAACAACTGCCAACATCAAGAGCCCTTCTAGACACAGTAGACACTCGGCCCTTATCTGGTTGCATCAACAACATGGAACTCCACTTCGACACTTCCACTGTCTACATGATATGCAACGCATCCTGTTCCGGAAGGACCAAGCTCTTCACAGTGCAGGGTCACTTCTTCACGTTGGCAACAAGCTCATCAGGAAAGAGTCACAATCGAAGGCAAATACAAGAGGCGTTCCAGCAAACACCACATTTCTGAGACCTTTATCAAGCGAGCTCAAAAGGTCTGATAGCAAATTCACCGACTTACTGTCGACCAACTTCTTGGCAAAAGCTATTCATTCTTTACCATTAAATATAATTGCAAACGCTTTTTAAGAAGTATTACTGACACGCTTTTTCGCCGCTTGAGGTTTTGCAGTTTTGCAAAATAACCATACAAAATCTGAGAGCCCTGCGAAGCATTCTGAATTTTCAAAATCAATCAATCTTATCACAAAATCACTCTTCAATATTCCAAAGTTCTTATTCAATAACGCAAAAGAGCATAATGAACACTTTACGAAATGCAATACTTTGCTTTATCGAGCTTAATGGTTTTCTGTGAGATGTCAGAACCCGCCGTGTGGAAAGATTTGGGGCTTGCCTCATCTCGATGTCCACTTCATGTCAATAAATCTTTAAAGAAATTACCATCCAAACCACCAACGTCAGAAGAATGTCTTCAAATATTACTACACAAGACATGCTGATTCAAGAAACAAATATATGTGAAACTTTAATTCACACCGCCACGGAACATGGAATACACACCAAGCCTAACGAAACATTCCAAGCAGAGTCAATCGCGAACAAAGCAAGGTCTCTCTCCAACAGAAACTAGACAAAATCAAGTGAATAATTTCTTCATCATCATTTGTTTTCTGCAATGGTAATCCTAAGGTATCTGGATGTATATGACAATATGGTGGCAATACTCGTCAATTTTCGAAATACTACAACGATTTGCAATAGAATTTAGTGCTATGAAGTCTATGAGAAGCATACTGTTTGGTAGCATTCTCCAACGTAGTATGTATTACATGGTAGACCTGCGTTGCTTCTGCTGTAGACTCAGCTGCCACACTCACCTGATCGACTTCCACGAACCAACGTTCTGTCCCTACCATTTGCTAATGTAAATTTGTGAACAACCTTCTCTCTTTTCTTATATGATTACAAATTAGTCCCATTTTAGCAGCCCCATTGTAAGTACCGATTTAAGTGTAATTTTGTAATAAGGAAGACACAGTTACATCAGTACATTAACGAAAAACTTCCCCTGCCACTCCGACGCACACTACTCACAATCAGGTCAAACCCCTCCTCACTTCGCACTCAAGGGAACCGTCGAGGAGAATTTGGAATTAGGACCCCCTCCCTCTCCCAAGTCCATGAAACGACCCTCTGCAAAAGACGAACTATGAATATGTTCAATTCTTCCCCAAAACTGTTCATAAAAAAGCCGTGCTACCCCATCAACCCACGGATCTCTTTCACTGAGGGTCCTCTCTCACTGAAAGATCTCCAGCCAGCGATTCGGGGCCGCCTCCAAAACTAAGCCCCTTGTTTCGCTCCAGGATAGCGTGGCTAACTACCTGGAGGTCTATCGTAGCCCACACGACAGAGCCTGGAAAGCTAATCGTAAACCCTCAATATGCCGAGAACAGCAATATGGATGGGCCTCATTCCCCTGAACCTGAGGGAGCCCCCAATACGGCAGCGTTGGGTAGGACCGCTCGGGAGAGGCTGCTAGAATCTCAGGGCCCAGATAGGCTGCCTAAACGGAGAAGGACTAAGATAGCGATCTGTACTTTAAGCGCACTAACGCTTGCATCCAAAGCTAACATCGAAGATCTGATGATGCAGGCCAGGAAGATCAAGTAAGACGTCATCGGTCTGACCGAGACGAGAAGGCACCGTCCGCTACACGCCGTTTTCGATACTGGAGAAGAACCGTTCCTTGGAACATGCGACAACAGAGGCGTTGGCGGTGTGGGTGTCCTCGTCAACACGCACTTGGCCATAAACATCGATTAGTACGAAAGCCTTAAAACCCGAATCGAACGTTTGAGATTGAGAAGATCTGGTTCAATTCTTGCTTTGACAATCTTCGTCGCCTACGCACCAGCATCCAGCTACGACGAAGAAGAACACCAAGCAACCTATATGGAATTGGAGAAGCTCTACAGGGAAGATCATACCTCCTTCAAGGTCATCGTCGGCGACTTCAACGCTAAGATTAGTCCAAGAAGGACGGCTGAAGTACTTCACATCGGTACTCACGGAATGGAATGGAGTTGAATGAGCAGGGTGGGAGACTGTCGGAGTTTATCATGTCGACCAACACCATCCGTGGTAACTCACAGTTTCAAAAGCCCCCTCACCTTCGTTGGACTTGGAAGTCTCACGTGATGGACAGTTCCATAACGAGATAGACCACATCATCTTCAATCGAAGGTTTTGCCTGACCGACGTCGCTGTTGCTCCAAAGTTCTACACGGGATCGGACCACCCGCGCAAGATTCCATTTCTCGATGCGTGTTGAGAGAGCAGCGAAGTTCAGGAAGCGAAGCCCCAGGACAGTCATCAACTGGGATCACTTCACTTCTCTTGTCAGCTTATGGGAGGATTCCGTTATCGAGAACATCGACGAGGAATATCATCGGCTCGTTGAACACCTTTACGAGAGTGGCAGGAAAGCAGAGAGTTTGAAAGTCACCAAGGGACGTTTGTCTTAGGAAACTCTCAAACTGATACGCCAGCGCGGAGCCGCGAGCTGCAGGCAATCGCCCGCCTCACTCGAGTTTGCGAAGCTATGCAGAGAGGCGATAAAGGAAGATCTCAAGGAGCGAAGAGCAGCAGTCTTAGCTGAAGCAGCAGAGGCAGGGAGGAGCATTCGCAATGCCGCCGAAGCTTTGCCAGCTAGAAGACCAAGATGACTGGCCGCCGACGTTCAGATGGAACAGTCACAAGCATCCGAAGGGCAATGAGAAAGTCATCCACGACCCTACTCGGATCTCTTTGATAGCCACGTCCATCTTCCCACTTATCAACTGCAACAGGATGGATACGTCGTCCCCTCAGTACTCTCTTCCGAAGTCGACACGCCTTCAAGTCGGTGAAGAACTGTACAGCGCCCGGTCTCGACAGGATTAAACCGGAACATCTGAAGAACGCACCGCCAGTTACCATCGAAACTCTGGCTCGACTATTCACGCGCTACCTGTCGGAATGCAAGGTACCCACTCCGTGGAAAAGCAGCAGAACGGTGTTGCTGTACAAGAAGGGAGACTTGGACGACATTGGCAACTATCGCCCAATCTGCCTGCTGTCTGTAATCTACAAGCTATTCACTCGAGTCATCCTTAACAGGATCGACAGAATACTAGATGAAGGACAGCCATGCGAGCAAGCAGGGTCCCGAAGAGGGTTCAGCACGATCGATCATATCCACGCGGTTACGAGACTCATTGAAGTTTCACGGAGTACAAGATGCCGCTCTGTCTCACGTTCATCGACTTGAAGAAGGCCTTCAACTCTGTGGAGACGACGCGGTCATTGAAGCCTTGGGCAACCAGGGCGTCCCTACTCAGTACATCAAAATTCTTCGTGAGCTCTACAGCAACATTACGACCAGAATCTCACAATTCTACAAGGAGGTCATCATCGGCGTCAAGAGAGGGGTCCGACAGGGCGACACCATCTCGCCCAAACTCTTCAGCGCCGCTCTCGAGAAGGTCATGCGTCAACTGGAATGGGAAGACATGGGAGTGAAGGTCGACGGCCGGCAACTACACCACCTTCGTTTTGCTGACGACATCGTTCTTATAACGCCAAACATCGAGCCAGCGGAGGAATGCTGGCTGATTTGCACTGTGCCTGTGGTAGGGTTGGTCTGCAGCTGAACTTAACAAAGACGATGTTTATGAGAAACGGATTGTTTCCTGATGCCCCATTCACGCTCAACGGAGCGAACATCACCGAATGCTCCAGCTACGTGTACCTAGGTCGGGAAATCAATATGTTGAACGATCTAGCTCCAGAGCTGAGCAGGCCAGAGCTGAGCACGAGGAAACGAGCGGCTCGGTGAGCGTATAAGAACATCGAGGGAGTAGTGAAGAACATCCGGCTCCGTGCCCACCTCTTCGATCCTGCAGTCCTTCCTGCTTTAACCTACGCCTCAGGGACTTGGACTCTGCGCAGGCAGGACAAGCATGCGGTCAGCGTTATCCAACGCGCTGTCGAGAGGACGATGCTAGGAGTTACCCTATACACGCAAGTGCAGAGGGGAATCCGGAGTTTGGAACTACGCCAACGATCGAAGATCAGGGACGCTGCCATTTTCGCCAAAGAATCGAAGATAAGGTGGGCTGGACTTGTCATACGATTTTGCGATAACCGCTGGACCAGAGCGGTTGCCGACTGGATCCCTCGGAACGTCAAACGAACACCTGGACGACCGCCGGCCGGATGGTCAGACTTCTTCACGAAAGCTTTGATCGAAAGGAATGAACGGCTTAGTGTCTCTCTAGCAAGGAGGATCCACTGGACCACTCTAGCACGCGATAGGGACGAATGGAGAAGTTGCTGGCGCCCGCTCGAGCAAATCGACGATCAACCGGACGACAGGTGATACAGATGATACCCCACCAACACCTTGACGACAGCGCAGCAACTATAGTGAGTGTCAATTGCTTATGACACTCCTGATTTTTTTCTTCAGTTTTCTGACTTACTTGGAAATTTCGTAAATCGGCACATAAATCGGCTTAACAACTAATGTTTTTGGGACTTCGTCGTCGGAACTAGGAATGGCAATAGTCAACGCGTGGATTTGAATTGCTCTTCTTTTCTGAAGAAAATGCGCCGCGTCAATTGCTTATGCCTTCCTAAAATTTCTTTGGAATTTCTCATTACTTTACCGCTATTCAGCTACGGTGTGCATGCAATATAAGTGAAGAAATCCTCTACTTATGCATTGCACATAAATGGTGGAGCATGTATAACTAACTAGTTCGGAATGTTAGCCCTTATTCTAGACGGTAGCAGCACAAAAACGCTCTATCAGAAAAAGAGCTGTGTGCTCACTTTTGCGATCGCTCCTGCTGCTGATTATAGAACTTACCGAGGGGTATATCCAGACAAAGCTGGGGGAATTGACGTGCTCAAGGAGCCCTTTAATTCACAATTTCCGGCTCCGAATCCGTGGTCAAATATACTTGTGGTCTCGGCTCCTTGCGAAGCTCGAAGCGCTCAGTCTAAGCAAGTCTCCTTCTAAGAAAATACAACTCGAACCTACCATCCGTATGGTACCCATCACTAAACTCGATCGAAGTTTTTCTCATAAAGGTGATGCAATTATGGCTTATGCCACCACCTTGGTGTCCCGTTCAAGTCACAACTGGCCCATGTCACCATTTTCGCTCACTTGGTACGAAAATTTTCAGGGAGAGAATCCGATCAAGTTCGGCGATGGGTATCGGGCGGATTGTGAGTACGATTAATATTCTCTCTAGAAAGGGACTTGGTTAGCGAGAACGCTTCGAGTTTCGCAGGGAGCCGAGACCACAAGTAAACGAAGTAAACGGATTGACCACGGATTCGAAGCGGGAAAAGTGAATAAGAGCTACTTGAGTACGCCAATTTCCCCAATTTGCCTGGATACACTCCTTGATTTGGTCTATAATAAGCAGAAGAAGCGATCACAAAAGTGAGTACACAGCCCTTTTTCTGATAAAGCGTTTTCGTGCTGCTACCGTCGAGTATAAGGGCTAACATTCCGGACTAGTTAGCTATAAATGCTCCACCATTTACGTGCATTGCATAAGTGGAGGATTTCCTCATTCATATTACATGCAGAAGTCGAAGAGCGTTGAAGAAATGAGGGCACTATTTACCCTTTACTGCCTCACTCCTCGAGAACTGAACAGGGTCTTTATCGAAATTTGTCTATGACCATGGTACGACCCTCAGCTCAGCTATATACATAAACGAAATTCACTAGCTCCTTAGGATCCACCTGGAGGAACCGGGTCAAGTGTGGGGTGGGTGGGCAAAGTCTCGCGAAGTGAACACACCAGCTAAGCGGAGCTCCGCCCCCAGTGGGCGTGGCGTGCATCGAAACGAACTGAACTGACAACCAAGACTTCAAGTTCATAACAAAGCAGCCTCGAAACTAAGGAAAAGGTACGCATTGGTAAGTCACATGGAATCAGGGAAACTCATCCTCGGTGGGCGGGGGAGAGGGTCCTTCAAAAAGGCTGTAGGCTGTACTTAATGGAAAATGTCTACGGACAACTTGAACTCAGTACTCCAAACCGCGTCGACTCGATGCTCTCACCTGCGCTCTCTCGCTTAAGCAGCGGCTTATGATTATTGTGATCTGAGAAACCCAAACTTTGCCACAATGTTATTGACTCAATCCGGAGTCCCTTCTCCCTCCAAGGCTTAGTCCTAGGGTTGTCACCTTCCTTCTTGGGTTTTCGAGCCGAGCCAGGCGCCGTTCTCTAATCGTCTGCGCTCTGGCCTTTTGCAGCAGAGAACACAGGGGAGAGTTTAAGTAGTCACGTAACTAATATAAAAAATCACAGCTCGGTTGAGTGAAAGTCTATAGAGCAGAAAAAAATCGGTGTAGCGCAGCAATGTCTAGGGAGTTCCCAGCATGCAAAAGCGTTTCCTACAAGCCCCCATAATTTGGTTCCAAGAATTTTTGGAAAGCGGAAAGAAGGTGAATAGAGGTTAGAGAAGAAGGAGAGGTTGGATGCCAGAGGTGGTCGCGGCGGGCGCAAAAGTGGGTGGGGTTTGCTAGTAAATTTATAACTCGGTCCCAAGAAGTCATGAGACGGGGAAAAAGTAAGTAGAGGGCAGGAAGGAAATGAAGCTAACTGCTACTGGTGGGCGGGGAATGCACCAAAGAAGGCGGGGCTATCCACAAAACATTATAACTCGGTCCCAGCAGGTCCTGGAGACCGGGAAAAAATGGATCGAGTTCCAAAATGGAAGGGAGGTCGACTGCTATTGGTTTGCGGAACGTGGGCCAATGCGGGCATAGTTTGCGTCAAAGTTATGATTTTTCCCAGGAATTCCTGAAGACCAGGAAAAAAGTGGTTAGAGGTCAATGACAATGGTGGACGAAGAAGAAGTCAGAAGCCGTCGGTGGATGGCGCGGATAGAATTCAGCTCAAAATTCAAATATTCGTAGTGTAACCGGCCAAATTTGAGGGTTTGCGGCGCACCAACGCATACAGTCGCAGAGCGATGTCGTGCGCGCAACGCGTGCGGCGCAAACTGGTAGCTCATAGGGGAGGAAAGAGTATTCCTATAAATGCATTGCTTGTGCGGTGAAAGCGAATGTGAACAAGAGCGGAACATAGGAACATCTGTGGTCCCAACCATGAGCTTCTCGGCTTTTGTACTCACTATAACCCAATGGTTCAGTCCGTTGTGAAGTTGTACCCCGATTCCTTAGAGAATGAAAGGCTGCCGTCCATCTTTCACAGAGACCACGGAAAGGGAAGAAATTCTGGCTGTTGAACAAGAGGTGAAAAAAGAAAATGTTTGGGGCGGTATCTGTCGCTGCTTAGGAACAGCTTGTGTTAACTCATATTATTACTTGACCAATTGAACTGTCACTTCAATGACGTCCCTTTCTGAGTGAGACTTTTATAACGCCCCTTCGCTCACACCGACATACAGGGTGGGCCAAAATTTGGGGACCGCGTGCGCGCGCGGTCATTTCTACTTTATTGCGAAACGCTCCATTTTTATCTACTTTTCCGTGCACTATCTGAGAGGGTACAATGTCTTCTTCCTAATGAAACCAAATTTCATAGCTCTCGAAACTAGTGAAATAACAATATCTCCTTACGTCAGTCCTCAATTTGAACTCACTGAGGGCTCTGAAACGCTACATCTAGCGACAGTCCAATGTATCAAGGAACCTCTTATGGGTGACAGTTCAACTTTTCAACAAGTTTGGAACCACCACAGATGGGAAATTTGGAGACCCAGAAAGTTTACAGATCCCCCCCGTCACCAACCAGATAATTACAGATGCAGAAACAGTCTCCCCCCTATGTCGCTTTCGACTCTCAAAGTGACAAAATGATGTGAAAATAGACCAGACCACTCTAGAGACTACCACAATCTGTAAGTGGCAAGAAATCCACCGGTAGCCTACCTTGCGGACATTTTACAGGACCGAGCAACCAAGAATATAAAGCAAAAATTCCCGAAAAAGCGATTTTCGAGTTAGCGCTTCCGAAGAATTGTTCAAGGAAACTCCACCTAACAGCTCCAGAATCCTGTATTTCACAACCTTGAGAAAAGCAAATAAATGCCCCACAAAACTTGCGATCCCCTGAAGAAAACAAAGCATAAGGCCTGGAACAATTTTGACTCCCTCAGTTGTGGGCCGCCGCAACGCTTATTCCCCTTCATCTGAAGGCCTAAGTAAACGAGCAGGTGCAATCTCAATTCGTTCTGTAGTACTCGAAGATAAGCTACCAACATAATCCCTGAGTTTGTTTTTCTTTCAACTACGCGATATGTGTTTAACCGACCAATGGCTGGTCTCATAATTTTGGCCCCACCCTGTAGACAACCCTCAACTCACAATACACAATACGACTGTTGGCCATAAAAATTAAATTCATCAGAATTGAACTATGAAAGCATCGCGCCTAGTGTCCTGTCTAATAAACTATGAATGTGTAGTGAAAGGGACAAATTGCCTTGGACGATGTCTTTGCAGTTTCAGAGGCAAAGCAAGCAAAATAAGGGTAGGGGAGCTAGCTGATGAAAAAGGCTGATATCGATCTACCTGCTCTGAATGCCTACCGCTAAAATTGCTTTCGTCTGATTTCAGATGGCTGGATCAACCGCTCTTTACTGCTATTCTTTTTCCAATGCGGGTACTTTAAACTTCTCAGTTTATACGGTTCTGGAGGATTTCAATTGTTCGTCATTCATTAGGACTTATTAAGCCCCTTTTAAACAACTAGCCGACCAGGTTGGAAGAATAGACCAATATGTAGTCCCGTGAAATGAATCGCAGGCAACTTATTAAAAACTCTTTATTGGGTATCGAATTTCCAAATAGATATAAAAACTGATAAACAATTCAGGATTTATCGACGAGCGGCAGTTTTGTCTCGAGTTGTACGCTCATTCGAGCTCGAATATCCGCTTTCACCGAACGTGTATCGCATACGCCTTTCCACCATTTTCGAGCACAATCCCATACCGATTTATTCGTGTAGCAGAAGATTATTGACACGGCACAACCCTGAAAAAAAATCAGGTGTCAAAAATGAAAATAAGTCGAAAGCGTGTCAGAATGTACAAAATATTTCGCGGCGGTACTTATAGGCAAATCATGGGATAAAATGGGTTTGTAGGAGCGTTCAACGATGAAAATCGGGATGGGGAGGAGTTCGAAAAAGAAAGAAAGCAAAAGAATTTGCCGATGGTGCCCCCAGTAAGGCCTCATCTCTTTCAGCAACATTTCCAGCTTGAGGCGGGTGGAGGGCGTGCTTGGACGAGTTTCTTGGGTATGCGAATCAATGATCTTCACTCAGTTTCTCATTGTCTTAGCACAGTCGCATTACGAGGTGAGCGAACCTTGATTTCTAGCGTATCTGAGGAACTCATTTCTTTTTTTCAACTACCTAACATCTAACATATAGCCAGAACCGCACAGTTCGAATGCCCGGGCCGTCCTCAACTGAACCCCTCAAAACTTCTTATCGGGAGGATCGTCAATGGTTACTGTAACCCTTTATGGTCCAGTACTGGCACATGATCTTCCACAGTTGATTCATGTTTGAAAGGTGGTACTGAATAAATAAAGCCGGCGGTAGGGCATAAGCAATGTGGGATTGGTCAGATGTGTAAAGATTCGATGTGTTATAATGATGGAGTTACCTTGTAACCGTCGCAGTACACAAGATAATGCACTGTATGTGTAAGATCAGGAAGGCGGAGAATTGAAGAGAATGACAAGGCGCAAATACCGGTATCAGAATCACCAAGCCGCTCGCCCACAGCTTTTCTGAAATCACGTGACGCATAAAAATACCAAAAATATTACCAAAATCCAGAACAGTTAACATTTCTCTGAATGTTTTTGATTATTTACTACTTTTTTAAGGCCCGATTACGCGTCTAGCGAATATGTCCATAAGAATGCTGAATCATGGGCAGAACTTTCGCCCTGGCGGCAATCGAAACCGTCAGCTTACGTGGCTTTGATTTTTTTTTTGGGGGGGGGGGGGGGGGAGGCGAATTTTTGTCATAATTCAGCTTCATGTTAATTGGACACTCTTTTTCATGTCTTGGCCTTTTTCAAATTTATGATAGCTTATACATAAGAAGTTTCTAACCACACTTACAATTGTAACACGATTTGAGATGTAACAATATTGTCGAAAAACATACATATAAATATAATATAATAAATCAACTATAATTACAGATGAATCATCCATAAATTCAATAAACATATATAATATATTAAAAAACAAAAAATATAAACAATATATGTGAGTATATAAATAATGCAAATAAAACAGAACATATCAAATATATTCGATAAGATACAATAAATTAATTATATGTAATACTCAATCAATGATATTTGAAAAAAACGTATAGATGATTTCTTGAAGGTCCTACTGCCTCAACATGATGGATACGTTTTGAAAGTCACAGAATGAGCCTTACGAACAAAACTTTGCCCTAGACGCGGATCGAACCCGCCCCAATCGCCATTACCTTGCGCGCTTACAAGTGACGTACGAGGCCACCTCGTGCTGAAAGCCACGCTTTTCATGGTAATTCCTTTTTTATTCATGGTATATCTTGAAATCTTCACACTGTGATGGCACTTGCAGAAAACGACAATATTATGACTAGATCTTCTCCGAATCAAGTGACATCAGGTCAACAGGTTCACCGGCGTTTTTTTGATAGCTTCTCTTCTATGGTTATACATTCGCAGTCCAGCAATCGCAGGACAAGATTTGTTTTATGATCTTGTTGCTTTCACTAGATGTTCAATCCCTGATGCTTTGTTGCTCTAGCAATATAAATAAGCCTGGAGATGCCGTCGGTCCTAAGTTCACGATCAGTATCAGTGTGCCGAAATGTGTAATTGAACGTGAAAGGAAGATAAATTCGAAACCATCTCGCATACAAAGCTATCGTCAGCAAACCAGCTTCGAAAAAAAAAAAGCTAAACGCTTTTTAGGAACAGACACTGCTGCTTGGTTTAAATAAGGCAAATCAGGCCAGTACACTCTTCGATCAAGAATTCTTGTATCAGCGGGAATTGGAGGCGGAAATTCCTTTCAATTTCCTTTCAAGCGGCTTTCACTTATGGACCCCAATTCTCAAGCGGAAGCATTATTAGAAGCTGCTGCCAAGCAATCGGGCTTTCATTTTCGAATCAAATTCTGCCGGATAATTTACAATATACGGCCCGTCGAAATTCCTGCTCACATGATCTATTCAGTAAAAGTTTGCACAAAATTTTTGTCCGACAAGCCGACAATACCACAGCAAGAAGTGAAAAGTGGTGAAATATGTAGTTTGGGGGGCGGCACTCAATTAATAGATAATCGACTGCCAATCTATCTGAAGTGGAGCTGTGCTAGGAGCGTCATACTAATCACCATCCGAGCACAGTCTCTGGTGTTGTATTAGATCGATAGGGATACACTAATCCGTTAGGTTCAAACAAACGAGATACCTGGGAGCCTTTCTTCAAGGATTACATGGCAGCCAATAAGTTGATGAAATGAAGCAGCCAGCATGGTAGAGCCATTTAGCCCCTAACCCATAATGACCAAGGGTAAGCGTACGAGTCCAGTGGTACGTCTTACAAGAACAATGATTGAGTTAATGGTCCATATGTAAGAAGACCTACACCCGGGGATGCGGCTGGACGCTCGCTCGAATCTGGTTTTCAAATACTGGCAAAACGACGTTGTTTCGAATGGATTATGAAGGAAAGTAGATGACATGTTTTGTCAGGTTCACGTTCAAGACGTATGAGACATTCCCTGGCGTTCTCTTTGCTTTCTGAAAAATATGATGGGAAAGCTCCCCAAACTACCATACTCGTCAATGATCGACCTGTACTTACCTGCGGCAAAGATTTGCGAGGAGTTTCTAATCAGTTCCGCGGTACTTATAAAGACTGCTATGGAGCCACAGAACTAAAGACTGCATCATGAGCCAACAGAAAGCTCTGGCAGACGTTTTTGCAGCAATTGAGTGTGATATCCGTGTTCCGGAAATTAATTACCCCAGGGACAAGTTTGTAAGCCATATTGAGAATTGCGACCAAATTTCAAATAATGCTGGCGGGGATCCATCACATTATCACAGCCTATATCATCGAAACCATATTAGCTTGAAACGATATAACTTTTTTTGGTTTTGAGAGTGCTAAACGCAGTTGAGTTTTTGTTCGCGATGATTTCAACACCCACACTTTTCATTTTCTAATTTTCAAATTTAAAAGGTCCCGTAGTCCAAACATTAGGTCCCGGAATACCCGGCATGATTGCTAGCATCAATCGAGTTGAATTCGCCACTTTGTTGAAGTTAATCAAAAAGCTCAATCTTTCCTAGAAATGGGCCTCAGGAGTTATTGGCACTATTTGAACACAGATTTCACATTCGTGTTACCACAAACTCGGAATTCGCTGCCTCCGTATACTTATTCGCCTTACCCTATGTTAGTGTCGTGCAAGTAAAGTAAAAATTCGAAGTTTATCGACTCGAACTCATCCAAAAGCAAGATAGCAGCGATCTATATGAAGGAATCATGTCACTACGCAAAATAGTCAGTCACAAAAATGCAAAAGGACGAACAAGCGCTGCGGATCCGAACTACTTTGCCCGACATCCCAAGCCCATTCAACTATAAAGGTAGGCACCAGCACCGATCTGAATAGATCAGCTCGTCACAAGCCGCTACTGGCTGAAGCCATCCACCACATGCCCTCAAGCCACGCCAGGATTAGGTGACCATAGAAGGCCTCCATCACTAAAATTTCCAGGAAATGCCTCTCAAGGGTGTGCCCAGCTCCGCACTAGAGATGCGCGCTCGTCCAAATGGTTCTGCGCCTACAACTCTATAGCATGAGTTGGTACAACAGCTGGGGCACGCCCATCGGACGATGTGGTGCGTGGCTGATAACGTTGAAATCAGTTAGTTGAGTCCCTATAAACGATGGAGACGGCTGGTATATGGAATAAAGGCGTTGGACTGGCTCTCCCCGAGCAAGCTCCTTCACTCTGGCAAGGAAAGGTTTCGATTTCTGGGCTTGCGACGGTTTCTTTGCGTTTTTTCTTCACTTGTCGTTCACCTATCCATCTCTTTCACCAATTCAGGCCATAATGCCCCAAAACACGAGCCTGCACTGTTGCCTTTGATACCTTTGAGGGGAACGAAACCTCCGATGCAAACTCCGTTCAGCTAATTCGTTTGGCAGATTTGGGAAGAAGATTCAGACCAGCGTCTGGAATCACATTACTCATTGTATTGTATTTCATATGGCCACTTTGACCCTTCATCCTTCCCTAGTTAGTGAAAGACATAAGATATAAGTGCCTTCCCGCAACTCTACTTTGGTTAGATATGAGTGTCTTTCGCAGCTTCACTTCGATTAGATAGGGTGGCCCCCCCGAACTACATTTTCACCATGAAAGTATCGGACTTCGTTCCGCATATTATGTAATGTAAATAGTAAAGATGTACAAAGTAAATGCAATAGATATAGCAATTGACATAAAATCAGAAAATCAGAAAAATGATGGCATTTGACAAACAAAATCAAGAGCTGAACACATACTAGTAGACTTTTCTTCAGGACTGAAATGGTTGAATGGATCGAATACACACAAAAATCTCCACGATGCAAAATGGACGTCAAATGTATGGCGCGCTCCAGAGAAGCTATTGATTATCGCTGTGCGCATTATTTTGCTGTCTTTATTTCAACTAATTTTATTTTCATTCATTATCTTAGCTCGATATTCCTCGTTCTTTAGTCAGTTCTGGCCATAGATTAGCAGTGGGCGATCACATTGCCATGGGAAAGTGACTAACAGTTTTAACAACGCTTCCCTAAGTAATGACGCTTTTTCAAGCTAAGCAATCATGGTGTGGACCGGTAGAAGTCCGTTCAGGAAAAACAAAAGTATTCTTCTAAAGATATGTAAGATTCGAGGACGTGTCCTATCACTAATACTATCTAGACCGACTCACTTATACTGCATTCGCTCCAAATGTGGATCATGCTGGAGTTTTTTCACCAAAATGTACAGTATCCGTGACATCAGCACAACATTCACCTGAAAAACGTCTCAGCTTCAGCAAATTTTAGTTCACAGATGTTAGCAGGTGATTTGGGCATTCAAGTAGCACCAGTCACCCATCTCCATGATGGGAGGCAAATTCTAGGATTTCACAGGTAAGGTTATTGCAGTCGAAAATTAAGATAAAAGAAGTGAGTGAGTGAAAAGTGAAAGAAGGGAAAGAAAACGCAGAGAATGCTCAAAATGAAGGCCACCTTGTTTGAAAGATCCACCACTCTGCGAAGAGAAGAGAAAGGATACGAGCGTATGAAGAAAACAAGACGCAGGCGCAAAAAGTAGACAAGGAAACGAGAGAACACAGAGATGAGCGAGACGCAGACATTAACACATTTGTAGCGGTGAGCACCAGGATCATGAGGCGGTTGTAGCTATGAATCGCTCATTTGCTGCGCTCTTCGAGAAGCGACGCTTGCACTTGCTGGGCGTAGCGTCTTCCCTGAACTTCCTCTTTGATTAGAAAGAATTCCCTCAACGACTAGTCCTGTCATTGCGGTCGTTGGACATGGCATGCCGGGTTTGTGGTCGGACTCGCTTACGTCGGGAGATTGTGAGTACGTTCGGCTAACAAGACGCCATGTGCGGCTGCACGAAAAGGCGAGGTTATGAGATCTACAGTGGAAGGATAGTTTTTTGGCACGAAGTTCGTTTACGATGCAGTGTTGGGCGACGACGGCTGCCCCTCACGATCAGCCCACATGGAATGTTGCGTACTGGTGCAGAATATAGAACTCAGAAATATTCAGAACGTCAAGATAGTGCTAGTATACAGAATAATGATATGGTACTATCCAACATTACACGAAGGCGACACCACATCCTTGTTGTCCGAGGCTCTCACGCAGCACACCGTAGCAACAGCGATCACCGCTGGACGCCTAAATCATATGGGACTAAAGAGCAGATTTAGACAATAACATCCTAAGTAGAAATTCTCAAAGAGCTTCAAGAGAATAAGAGATATAAAGGTATTTTGTCGGTTATCGATACTTGTGAAATATTCATGAAGGGGTTCCAAAATAATAAGATGGAATGATGATTCATCAGAAATTTTATTGACCTCGGACTTTTTTTTACCCAAGAAAGCAAGTTTCCATTTGGAACACGTCAGCTCCTTTAACCCATTGCGCGATTGTTATAAATTGCACCTGGCGTAGGTTTTTGTCATCTCTTTATATCAGTGCTAGTAATTAATCAATTTAACAACTTGCAAATACGTGATATATTGCTGTGTTCTGAAAGTGAAACTGTTATTTGTAGCTTAGCGAATGCTATAACAATGGAAGATTACTATCTTTCTTCGCATGATGGCGTTCTTTCGCAAGGTGGCAGCCGCGTCGCATAGGTTAATGCATATAACGCATCTCCCGAGGTCGAGGCACGTGCAAATGAATGTGTAGCGCGTTGCACCACGTCAGTGATCAGATAAGGGCTACGCCGAAGACCACTCCTCACCAGGGCTTCCATTGCTTTTAGACTTGATACGAAAAAGCTAAGTCTTTACGCTTTACTACTGCCTAGGCATGCATGCACACATAAATTCAATTACAAATATTAAATGGGCGTCGAACGCGGCGCAACAAGACAGGGTTTTTTTGAATACAAAGCACATCATATGATCAACTTTACAATTCTTATATAAGAAGTGACTGGAGCTTACCCCAACAAAGCAGCTTGTAGATAGTGAGATTCTCGCTATCACCGCTATCACTGATTAACAGACGATACAAGTGTACTCCTTCGGCCAGCATCCAACTGAACGTAGCCAGACGAAGGAAGCGAAGTTGGATGAGGAACAACAAACGACAGGAGATCTGTAATGAGTAGCATGAGCTTCATTACCACACAATTGTATCATCTCGGCTACTTACCATAGCCCACCCCTGGCCTAGAGTAGCCCTAAGATATACCGCAAAATTTATTAAGGGTTTTGGCTTGAGATGAAAGTATCAGATTGTCGAGCATTTTGCCTTTTTTATACTATTAGTCCAAATGTGATTACCAGATAGCCACATTTTGCTTTGGCCCCTGTGGGCTCAAATCGGATGCATAAACCAGAGTTCGAATCTCTCGAGTGGCAGTGTTTCGACGCTCCATTGTTAAGCTCGTGTCGGAACACAATAGAGGATCGCGTAAATAATTCCACACGGACATCGCTCAGCACAGAATCACCGGGCGACCATAGTCTGGTCGTGGCAACCAGGCTACTGGGCCTTATAAATAGCACCGAACCTTAAAGGCAAACTCCGGGATTAAACTGGTGCTATCAGCGCTTTGTAGTGATAGCTTAGCTGCGGAACGACCTGAAAGTGGAAAGGAAAGCAAGAGAAGTCTTTGGGAGCGCTGAAATTGAGGGCTTAACCTTCAATATGGTCGGATGTGGTACGATGGCGAGAAAGGGTGGTCAAAGAAGACAAAATACACGAAATAGCACGTCGCTTGAGAGAGCACGCTGATCTCACCACCTCTCGCGGTGGGTGAGAAGCGTTGGGAATTGGGTCGATGGTTAGAGGCCCGTAAAGATTAACGTCCTAACCGCGCAGTTTTTGCGAAGAAGCTGGAGTGATCTGGTTAGGTACGGACCCTACAATTTCCCTCGTGGTATCCCTCCTACTAGTCGGGCTAATCCCGGGGTTTGCCTTTAACCAGCAGTAGACGTAAACAGCGAATGGAGAATATGAGAGGAACTAATAGGAAGTGAATCGCAGAATTTCAACAGCAAGATGAAAATGGGTCATATCGAAGGAAATTCATGTGAGATATTATTAAATCCAAGTAATTGACAAGGTCCACGTCAGGTGAATCTCAATGAAAATTGATTATCCTTGATTTGGGAGTGGCTCGTATTTGATGGAAAGGATCTTGTTACGGATTCGAGCAAATCTTCCTGGATATGGCAATGCTTGTTAAATTTTGAATTTCGCAGATTTTTGTTATTCTAGCCATTTCAGATAATTAGTACATACATTGCGGATGGAGACCGTGACGCAGCCGCACGCGGGAACGCCCTTCGGGGTTGATTCGAATTCTGGAGGCGTTTTTCCAAGACGGAAATAGTAGTTTAATCGTGATTAGCAAAGATTAGAGAGGTCACCAGGCCCCCGTCGACGATATAGAAGACACAGTGAACAGGTAGAAAGGACCCGACAAGCACGAATGAAGTGAGCAGATGCGAAATGTATGAACATGGGCTGATGTCGTAAAGGCTGTCAAAAGGCATATTATTAAAAAAACATAAAGGATAAGGATAAAGCATTTTCTGTTGATTCAATCTGTTCAGCATGGCGGCAGGCATCTATCGGGTGTGAGATATTATCGTTAGGGTTTTTTTTTCGAGCTACGAATTCAGGGATACAAGTTATTACCCAGGTTTTTACTACATCATGTTTAAAAAAATTTTCTTCTGCCTCTACAATACAATTGTTTGGATTCTCTTTATACTGTAAGTGTTACTAAGATATGGTACGCTTAGATGTTGAATATCAAAAGACGGCGAAAACTATGTAGAGGTAAAAGCTGCAAATGAGTCTTCGAATCAATCGTCATCTTAGAACTGACTCCACCGAGGGGGGGGGGGGGGGGGGGGGGGCCCCCGGGGGCGGGGGGTAGGGGGGGGGGCCCTGTAGTTTTGCGAATTATAATCAGTGTATCAAATTGGGAATAAGGATGATTTCTAAACGGGTTCACTATCCTTTTGTGATTTCTGAAACCCGGTAAGGTGGTGTTGCAAACGCGAACAAAGTCATAAATTAATGAAGCGAAGACAGCATGCATCAGTTTTATGCTTAGCTTGTTTTTTGGGTTTTGCTTTAACACGTTTTTCCGAGTAGCGAGCGCTACTATATTATGGCTCTGACCAATGGTTGGTATATTTCAGTTACGACATTCCTAGGGGCACTAAAATGCATCTGCCTATACAACAACTGCGGGCCAGGCGACGCGCAGCAGCGTGCGTTTATCTTTCAGACAGGTCTCGCACCAACTAAACGACCCGGAGAGCTTAGAAGGCAGCCGAAGCGAAGCACGACCCAGGATGTCGACACAGGCAAGCGGAGCTGGGCTTACAGCATTACATCAATTTCTCTTCAGAAAGAACATGGGGGTGAGAAAGTGGCTGTATGATATGATAGGCTATTTGGTTCGCGTGGAGATATCGATCGATTGGATACTTTACCTTTTGTTCCTACCGCCTAATATTTCAGCTTCTTCGAAATTGCTTTCTGCTAACACAATTTATAGGTTTTATTGTTAGTCATTCAGTAAAATTAGGGAGCCATGGTAACCATAGCGCAAACTGCTAACCAAGGTTTGACTTCTATTAAATGTTAAATGGACGTATAAAAAAAGTAAGTGATTGTTCGGTATGCAATCTCTCTTGTGCAATAGCTTTCTAAATAGGGGAAATTTTTTTTCGACCACAAGACCAGGCAAAGGAACCAGTAACACCAATAGCAAGTGCATACAGCCTTCGATGACTTGAGAACATACTGAGAACAAGGTTTTTTTGCTAAAAGGCTTCTCAAAAAAGTTCTGCCCTACAAGCCAGCTTATAAGGGCGATTCCACGGAATCCTTTAGACCATGAAACATCATGTTATACCTAATTATGGTCGCTATTGAAAGCCTAAAGAATCTCTCGAGTGAAAATTCAGTTTAATAGAATGTTTCATCCCTTAATTTTAATAGTAATAATCGGGTAACATTCGGAAAACTCATCAGACAAAAACTGATGGCAATTCGAACCAGGCATCCATTCTTGGCTACCACGGGAAGGCATATAATCCATAGGACTTGAAGTGTATCTTACTCCTTCACAACTGGGCTAGTCCCGTTGGTTTTTGTTTGGGTAGCTTGGGCTAAGCCTGGACCCTGGTATAAAGAGAGGATAGTCCATGGCCAAGCGCGCATTAACTGTAACTGACCGAGTGTAGCTGAAACTGTGACCTCGATTTCTTTTCGCCGCTTTCTAATCTTGGCTGAGTCTTATGAGCCAAATAGTAGTGCGCAGTTAAAGAAACAGGCGGATAAATCATACAAGGGTCGAGCGATGGGGACCAAAACTCAGTTAAAATTAGGATTTCTTCTATGAATATTTCTATAAATCTCAAGATGCAAATCGCCCACTTCGGCTTACAAAGCGTCATTGATTGGCAGTCGAGCCAGTAATCTGAAGCACACTGCC
>MU868734.1:60606-79806 GCA_036418205.1 Ostertagia ostertagi | reverse complement strand
CACATCGCTTCAAACGCGTGACACTACCTGCAGCATTCATAGCGCAATGGTTCTCCTTACTCCCACTTCCACACACACAGGCATGGGTACCCCACAAGGATTTACTTGAACGCAGGCTTATCAAATAAGTAGTTATTTCATCTGATTCAGACCTCAAATAAACTGAAATGAAACTATTAGAACAATAGACCAACCTTATAATCCGTAGCAGTCTTGTCATCATTCATTTGCTTTCCTGCAAAGATTAACCGTTGTTGTGGAGGAGGAATCCCTTCTTTCTCTTCAACCTGAAGCAAGGTAGAATGAATATCAAACAGAAGTAGCTGGATACCATGAAACTAGAAAAATTCTTCATAAGAATAAGGTTCAAAGACAACCGAAACAGTGAGCGATCTAATGCGCAAGAAATAAATAAGCGGACGAACCTTTTCCTTGATTCGCTCAACCTTGTCGTTTGGTTCGATATCTAGCTCAATTTCTTTTCCTGTAAGAGTTTTCACCTTGATAAGCATTCCTGAAACACATCTCTGTTAGAAATTGGAATGACCAAACAAGAAAAGGGATGGTGAGGAACTTGGCCACACACAGAATTAAACTGTACCACAGAGTATAGAACTCGTAGAAATGAAATCAGATAGCGAGAATGAGAATTAATGCAGGTTACAATAAGTCACTGCTTCACTTAACATGTGAAAAGGAATCAGCCGTAAGTTCATATGAGATAGATCAAAGAGTAAAAATCCATTTTTTGCACTTTTTCCGTTACAAGGTATCTTGCTTGTCTTGTTCAGCACTTGACTTTACCATTTCAGCTGCCAACAATTGCCATTGCCGGCCTATGCCCTTTACTTGCGCTGGAAATTCGAACGGTCCGCCAAGTTCCCTATGTAGTACTTCCGCCTGACACATTTTTCATGGGAGCAATTATGGATATAGCATTCATTATTCACCTATATCCCTCGCCCGACATTCGTTATGTGCTATAAGAGAGGAGGGCCATACTCCAAGTCAGGAAATAAATGGTCACATTGACAAGAAAATTCCTTCCCGCTTCCACCTCACAATTTGCCTTGACCAGATAGACCCATAACTATCAAAACATAATAAGATATTATTAGCAGAATACATAAAACAAAAGAATTTGGTCACCAAACGCGGGAGTGCAATCGGTGCAATAATTCGTGACCGTCTACAGCATTCCCAATCTTTGCAATACGCGGGGGGGGGAAAGGGTGGTTCGTGTGAACTATTTTGCTTTCGCACAAACCCTGAAGCTTCCTCCTCCTGCAAAAATCGGATTACTAAAGGCAGCGCAAACTATTGGGGTGGGATCATACTTTGCAGTTCGCTTTGCGATTCGAGTGTGGAGAACATACGTACCTATAGATCAAGCGACCGTATGTCGCATGACCGATACGTATCCATTACACATTCGAATAGCAAACCGAATCATCCTTTATCAAATGCCGTTCTCCTTAAAGGAAGTGGTCACGATAATTCTCATAGGGACGATAAGGAAAGCTGTGTACTGGAGTGGATAGGGGTCCTGCCCAATGTTAGAACACGTGAAGTTTCAGTGGCAGTGGCGCCTTATCAACGGAGTGATAAGGCGCCGAAATCCACTTCCGTTCAGCAAAAACCAAGACTTATCGATGTGGAAAGGGGTGCAAGGGAGCGTGCTAGATATTGATACCGTTATCGTGATTGTCCGATTTTCATTCTAGAGTGTACTTTATTCTTAGCAGCCGCATCTCCTTATCTATGATATCACGTATTTAGGGTAATTGGAACGTTCATAGTTGGCGATTAGGCGATTAGGCGATTAGTCTAAATGAAAAATATACGTATAGATTCGGCGAGTAGGCGATCAGGCGAGTAGGCGATTAGGCGGTGAAGACTACATACGTATCGACTTGTATGTTCCGCCCTGAGGGCGTTGTAGGCGAGTAGGCGAGTAGGCGATTAGGCGATTTGCACACGGCGCACTCCTAGTCTCAGATAATGCTCCAGCAGAAACCCCCGAGTTACGGGCCGCAGCAGTGTCGGCAGCATATGCTGCCGACACGCCCACTCGTCCGTGATTGGCTACCACCACAAAGGTTACTGCGTGCAGACACGAGCCAGCCAGTCAGAGACTAGTGGGCGTGTCGGCAGCATATGCTGCCGACACTGCTGCGGCCCGTAACTCGGTGGTTTCTGCTGGAGCATTATCTGAGGGGTCAAACCATTGAAGCGCACGTACAATATTTAACTCTCTCCCCTACACTCGCCTACTATTGTAAAAGCACTTCTTTGTCAAAGTCGTTGTCATAAACAATCCAAGATGATCGCCTAATCGCCTACTCGCCTAATCGCCTAACTCGCCTTAATCGCCTAATCGATCCGTATACTTTTCATTTTGAATCATCGCCTACTCGCCTAATCGCCTAATCGCACGTACGATCGCCAACTATGAACGCTCCATTAACGTCGTTCGAACAATGATCTATCTATCGGTGATACTCGAGGTGTAATCAAGCGTAACAGTTGTCGCTTGCTATCTCACTCCAAGAACGTGGTGAGTTGGCATTGCAATGTGAGGTCTGGCGTACATCCAGAGAGTGGAGAATCTGAGACGTTTCTGACCTTTCCCTCACAATACCGAAGCCGGCCTGGAGGGCTATTCCTTGCTCACTTTGGCAATGCTTGTCTTCGTAACAGCTCGAAGGGTTCCCTAACGCAGGCCGTCATAGCGAACGTCAAAAAACAAGAACGACATTCCAAGAAACGGAGTTCGGGCTTTGGTTGAGCTGGTGCTTCCTGGCTGAGGCAGCCATCAGACGTGCCGCATGTTGTTGTCGCAGTGGACTCATGACTCATTTCCACTGGTGACCGATTAGGGAAGGCTCTGCTTTTGCCGTCCCAGAATGGATTTTCCCCAGATGGTCAGGCGTGCTCCCCTCATGGTCGGCCGGACCATAAGATTTCCAACAAATCTTCATTCTGCAGCAGTCCTTGCCATACTGATGGCGTAAGCTGGTGCATCGGCTGCGCTCACCATCAGGTATCTGCTACAATACCCTGGTAGCAACGTACGGAGGTACTCCCAATTTATGGTGCAAGAGGCCCTTATCAAAAGGGACCGCAGAACTAGTATGAGGTTTGAACTTCACAGCTCGTTTCGTCTTTGCCGTAGCGATTGAACCACTAGCTCAGTACCCTATCAGTAGCAGAGACTGAGTCAAACACAGCGTCTGATCTTCTCTCCTTCTTGCTACAGAGTTCATTTGAGGATCGTAAAGCATAATCATTCATTATAGTCACTGACCTATTTTTATTCCTAGTTGATTAACCCGTTAAGGGCTTGCGTTTCCGAAACCTTGTATAACTTCGTATAATGTATGCTATGGAGCAACTTGAATTACTTTCATATTGCAATGAAACTAAGTCCTCGACGGAAGAAATTTGAAATTGAATAGAAATGAGACAGGAATCATGAGACAACCCAATAACTTTCCGACAGAGAGCGGTATAGTGTCCCACATGCTATGCATCCTATCCAGGGGCCGTCAGGTATGCTTCCCTGAAAAGGAGAGGGTCCCTTCCTGGTAAGGTATGCTCTCCCCGAAAACTCTCGGGGAAAGGCCATGCCACCGGTTCTCGGGGATGTCTCCCCGATTGCATGTCAATCATGGGGATATCTCCCGATTGCATGTCATCAGGGGACATCCCCGAGAACCGGTGGCGTGGCCTTTCCCAGAGTTTTCGAGGAGAGCATAACTTACCCGGATGGGGTCCCTCTCCTGTTCGGGGAGCACACCTAACGGCCCAGGTCCTATACACTTTTTCGCACCTAGTCAGCGTATAAAGTCATTTTAGAGCTCCTCCCCTCTCCACCACCCCGATGCTTGGGCAAAAATGTCCATCTCTGCTTCAAAATTGTTTCCTAGCATCATTCAAGGCTGACTAAGCTAGCCCTTATCAGAAGTGCTCTTGAACTGAGTCGGTGATGCGTTATCAACGCACTTATCCTTCAATTTATCAACACTATTTTTCTACCCTTAGCGTAAAAAGACCGAGCACAACCTAGTGATTCCCGTAACTCCACTTTTCACTGATTAATGTTTATTCATGGGACCTGACTGACTTTGACTCCTACACTACTCTTGAAAAGCTTTTCGAAATGTGAGAGAGGTTTTTTTTGCTTCATGGCTACCTATGCTGACTGACTCAGCCTAAGCAACTATCCTGCCACTGTTTTTGCACAACAATGAAAACCGGCAATACTGTTATTGTGCGTTCACACTTCATTTTTTGATGGACATCTTCATAATCGCACGGACCGTCAGAAGTGACACATTCAATCTGTGCACGGCCGACATGAAGGCAGCATCCATGACCAACAATCTATGGATCCTATTTATAAAGGGTTGTTCGAAATTTGAAAAGGTGCGTCGCACGGACCCACACGACTGCCTCTACACGGAACTGATCTTTCGTAACTAACCTACGGCCGTCCCCAGAGTATGGTTTTCGGTTTCTTGTTTCTCTTCGGAAACGAAATCTTCTCGCGGAAATTGTGTACTTTGCCTCTAAAGTTCACAACTGAGGTAATCATGTTGGGAGAGAATGCAATGAACGATTCCTTTGACATTGACAACCTCAAAAGTCCAGCAACAGGCTTTTATTACACACACGATTAAGGATACTCATTTTGCAGTCGCTGCCACCTTACGTCACAATTTGCGACCAATACCTGCAGCTCGCGGGATTCGCTAGTGATTTCTGCGTACTGTACGGGCCCATGTGGTGTCGCTGTAATGAGATGTCCGTCAGACCCGGCGATTGTGTCGATCGGCACAATTGCCAAGTCTAACGGCAAATCGGCAACCGCCGAGCGATCGCCATCGCCTGCACTTTTGCAAGACGATCGCCCATCGCTCGGCACAATCGCCGAGTCTGACGGGCATCTGATGAGACGCTATTTCGAGGAGGAGCGCAGGCGAGGGCAGCATATTGACGCGGTTGACGACCATGTTCAAGAAGCCCAAAGACCGTGAGGCGCTGACGTAGATGGAGGGAGGAAGTGGGCGACATTTCGGGCGAATGGCGCTAAGCGACACTAAACCGGCGCCAAGAATGGATATCAGCTTCAATCAGGGCACCTTGTTGTCCCATCCCCAGTAAGACCTCGGGGAATGACGCTCAGAATCATGGAAAACAGCAACCGTAAGCTCAGGAGACCCCGATAGGGATCTGTTTCAGTTAGAGAGGGCATCACGGTGCAGTTTTCCCAGAAAGCTAGGTAACTCCGAGCCAGGGGGAGTGTAGCCAGTCTAGGGGGGGGTGAGGCAGTCACTTGACATGCGTGAAAAGCTGGAATGTTCGAGTTCACACTAGTTCGCCGAGAAGCTGCACAATGATGCCCCTCCCCCTAACTGGAATAGACCCTCCGAAAGTCCAGCTTTCGGCACACTACGTCAAGGAGCGAAGCGCAACAGGAGCAGTTGTTTTCGCGCATCAGGATTCAAGCTTTCAAATATTAGGTCCTGAGGGCTACTCCTCAAGAGAATCACCACTGCACCTTCAAACATAGAGCAGTGAAAGGGACAAATAAATGAGAAAGAGGGAGAGAATCACGTGGAAAGGAAGGATCCACAAACTGCTGCACAGACGAGAGAAGGGAGGGCCTTCGAGAACTTGTCACTGGCTTACAAATTGAACGATGCAATCCAAAATAAACTGCAGATGTAAGACAGCACAAACGAATCCATGCAAATACCAGGAATTGGAATGAAATCTGTCCGTCATACAAAAATGAAATTATACCGTAGTATTCGTGTGTCAGGACGTAATTGCGTACAATCGACCCATTGTTGATTTCCGGCGAGTTCAAATTCGCTCGATCATGTTTCCTGCAGCGTAGCAGCGTTATAATGAAATTAGACACTACGAGAGCCAATTAGATTGATGTGTACTCGTCGATGAACAGGTCCCAATCAAAATTCGGGGATTTGGAGAATTTACGTCGAAAAGAAATCGTTGAGGTTTGGATTGGTTACGACGTCGACGCAGTCAATTTTGCCCAAGGGAAATGAGGTAAGCCAACTTTATGCATTTGCAAAGGCTCCAGCGGTCTGAAACACTTTTAAGGACCCTAGGAGGGCGCGGTCAGAGTTCCCTATTTCTTCATAGCCAATATTTTTGAATATCCTAGGTCAATTTTAAGAGCTGGATTTCGGTGCTAGTCAACTATACAACTCCAAAACTCCAAGAATTCGTCGAGACGTCGCATGTATGAATAATTTGGTGCCCTAATAATAAATATAACATTCATTTTTGGCGCCATTTGGTGCATTTGCGTCAATTTGGTTGGACACCCACTTTAACCGAATTCGCTTTAAACTGACGTAACGAGGTCGTTCAATGTCCTGATTATGGACATAAGACTCGCTTTTACTCCATTGGCGCCATTTTGGCACAACTGGGACAGTTTGGGCACCAAATTGGCGGCGGCGTCGAGACTACACGAGAAACCACAGTACTGCAAAATCGCAGAATCTGAAAATCGCAAACTATGGCCACAGCCTGATTCGTGATCAGCGCACTGAACTTTCTGAAAAGCAGACCTCCAGCAGAAAAAAATGGAACTTCCGGCAGGCGGCTAGGGTTGTACTAGTTGAGTGATACTCCATTTTCCAATGTAACCGAACAGCTCATAGAAATAATACCTAGTAGTGACATAGGGGCAAAGGGTTAGTCTCCATCCTCGTGTTCGCGGGGCATCTCAGGTTTCTGCCGTTGGGTTCTCTTCCATTTGTGTGTTCATTATGTGTAGTCTATTTGTTTGTTATGAATCATATGACCTTGTTTACCTATACGATAGATAAATACACTTGTCGTCAGTAGACCTAAAATGCCCTTAGGGAGCCAAGGTTTAGTCTGAGCGCAGGGAAATAAAGATCAGTGGATTAGACGAGGAATCAAGGAAAACCAGAATGCCATATGGAAGCAGGTCGGTTCAAGCGGGATATTCGGATCAGGGATTGGGAAACCATCTGCCAGTCTCTAGGGAGGTTCGGCCAGCGGCCGCCAGCCAGCCAGCCATTCACCCCAGCCGGCCACCACCCACCCGTTCATCCCGCGACGCACAATCGGTCATGAGTGTGTGAGAAGTGTGCCTCCCGAGAGCGCCAATCTGTGTTGACTTGATTTCGGGGCTTTTTTGATTCATAATTCATCATTCATTCAATTGCTTGACCTAATTTCAACCCCTTTCTGGAAAGAGTGCTTGGAGCCGCTCCACTCAGAATTTGGAAGTTTACCCCGGACCAACCCTTCCTCTGCTTTTTTCACCACATTTGAAACAGTATTTTGAAATGATAGTTCATATTCTTCCTGTGGAAACTCAGCCTTCAAGTTTCGTAATATATTTGTTTCGTTTAGTTCGGTCATTGTGCCGTTGCTTCAGTTCATTTTCAGTTAGCGCTCCCTTAACTCGTTTTTCTGAATGCTTATCAATTCCAGTCCATTTCCGGGTTTCTGTGGCATTTCAACTAGACAGCACTTCAGTTGTGGCGAATATCGATCATCGGCAGAATAGTATTGCTTTTCCAAACACATCTAAAACAGGAATTCCTTCCCATACACACTTTTCTCTAATCCCCGCTTTTCAGCCCTCTTGTTTCTGTTTACTTATCTTTTGCTTTTTGAGAAAGCTGTGAGTCAAAAGTGAAGGAAGATGTGCAATTACGTAGTACTGTGCAATGCGTGAAAGTTTGCTGAAAGATAACAGTTGAAAAATGGAATGGGAAGTTGATATTAGAAAGTTATCGGTGAACTGGGGAGATAGTTTTATGCGTGGTTTTGATCTCCATGGGAGACCCATTGGTTTTATTCGATCAATTTTTTGGGCGAATCTCTTTTGCATTTCTATGGAGAACATCTTACTGTTTTCTAGGCTCATAAAACCTATAAATAGCCCATATGTGAGAGTTTGTACTACTATATTAAGAACCAGACCCGAAAATTTTCTTGCCAGAAATTGTTAAGTATAGAGTAATCTGCTCTGGGGAAAATATCTACGAGAGCTGATTCTACATCCTCCTGCTTTATGTTCAGTACTGCTTTCTAAATCCTGAGCTGCTTTAGTGCCGACTATTGCTTCTTGACTTCCTTTGCTATTTGATTTTTAATACTTAGAAATGTTATTATCATTCCACTTGTAACTATCGTTGCGAAATAAAACTCGTTTGGTTCTTGGATTCACTTTTTCGTGTCAAATTGCACGCCATAGCAGGTCGCCCTTCCACGAGACGAGTCAATAAAAACCGCAAGTGTTATCCTTCAGAAAGATAAATTTCACCTCTATAATGATACAGAATCTTAGTACTCATATTTTCTTCTTTTCCTGTTTTGAGAGCATTTTCAATTACAAATTCAACCAATAATTTTCTTTGTAATAAAGTCTCGTATTCATTCCAAGTTCGCTGGTTCATCTGTGTGTTATCACTAATTATTATATGATATGATCTATTTCAGGGTCTTGTCAAGGTATTTTTAGAACTGCCTTCTATCACTGCCGTTTTATAATGTTTGCTGAGAGCTGTACATAATTAGAAGCCCAAAATGGTAGATTGCGAGGTTCGTCTTTGCCTCCTTCAGTAACTATTATTCGTTTCGAGGAGGTGTCCCAGTGAATATAGGGCTTTTTTCACCGAGAAATAATTGACGGAGGAAATTAAAAGAATTATTGGTGCAGTGTTGCGTGGAGTATAAGTTTCTTATTAAGGTTATTTTGAAAGCAGAAGATATTGCTCATGTTCTTCGCGATGGTGTGGCGCTATTGCCTGGATCTCGTGATCGTACGGGTCGTGCAATCATAATTTTCCCTCCGAAGGAGCATCAACTGAATCCGGACAATATTAGGAATATCCTTCGATACCTGCACACCGTGACAGCGTTAGTTTTTTTTATTAAGTATTACTTTACATCGTTTTGTGAGTAATTACTTATTGACCTTTCTTCTTTTTTCAAGCTTTCTTTGGTTCTCGTTCTTATATTGGCATTTAAGTGACGACGCTAGGGAGCTCGGTTTCACTGTGATCATAGATATGCGTGGGAAGCACGCGTCAAATAACGTACGACCTATCCTGAAATCCATTAATGTGAGGATGTTTGCATATTTCTTGTTTCCATTTTTCACATTCTTAGCCACAATATTTAAGCATCTCTGTGAGACGACAAATGGGCTTATTATCATGGTCTTAATAATTAAACCGGACACTTTTTGGGAGAAGCAAAAGGCCAACATGCTTCTGGGATCTTGGAGTTTTGAGGTTTGTCGATTTTCTCATTCAGTATTTTACGTTATTACTCGGAATTACAATTTCATCAAATCAGCCTTTGTATACTTTGACTGCTCTCTGCGAAAGAGTATTTTTGGTATCGCGATTTTGTTTTATGTAAATTCCTTTCACATGGTTTGGAAGTCAGGAAATCTCTTCTAGAAGTTTTAGTAAGACACTAATTTGGTGATCTAGGTTATTTTCTTAATCAGTATTATTTTGATGAGACGTAATGGTGATGCTGCACATAAACTAGCTTATTTGCGGTTTCCATTTAATTGTCCTACTTTGCACGACACCAACACTTTTTTCTATAAGCAGCTGAACTAAGAAATTGCCAAATGTTTTCTTGTTCTTGTTGATCAACCCTTAACATCTCAGGCCAATGTGATACCCTTTACTTGAATCTTTTGCAACATCCTTGACTTAAATTAAAGTTTACCATCTCGATATCGTTTCCGGTGGAGTAAATGGATGTAATGTGCTCTTTTCAAAAAATGAAATCTCTCTGCGTCAGGAGTATTGGGTCCTAGCTGATATTCGGAAGGAACTGACGTACCTTGGTTGATTTGTGATCTAACTTTCTCCCTTTCAAGGTACATATGATTTCTATTGATGCTTTATCGAAGTTCATCGATCCCAGCCAACTTATAAGAGATCTCGGTGGTTCTTTCCCATACGATCACGACGACTGGTTGGACACGCGTCTGGTAATTCATCCTCTTTTTATTGCTGTTTTTTATGTGGATATGATAGGGACTGATTCCGGAGGAGCTCAGGTAGATTATTCGATGCAGGAACGTAGTCTGCTTTTATACATTGTTTCTCACCTTTACATTTACATGTTCTTCTTGCTTCCGTCAGCCGTACTTACCGTGCCTACATGAGTTCTTTAGTTGAATTTCACCTTCCTAGAGAAAGAATGCTTCATGTCATTGCAGGAATTGGAACGCTGGATATGGCAGGTTTCGGAAGTGATGCGAAATTTGGAATGCCAACGCAGAGCAATGGCAGACGCTCAATTTCCTGTAGATGTAACCACAGCGGAATCTGCTCTTTCTCAACATTCCTCCATTAAGAAAACGATTTTTGCCATTCCGATTGATCGCCTACAAAGCGAATCTGACAGGGTTTGTTCTGGTCATTACGCTCTCTAATTTGATTTTTTTCAGGATTTCATAAGAATATAATTTTTTTTTGCAGATAAGTGAGAGAATCAATCGAGCTCAATGTGGGATTTCAAACCCTGATCTCGTGTCGTAAATTCCGCATATGGCTAATTTCTGACATCTTTACGAAATTTGAAGTAAGTACTTCTGATGTCGATATGTGGCGTAATCTGAGAGTGGCAGTATTCGTGCATCGAATTGCGAAAATCTTCATGATTTAAAATTCTTCAAGCAAACACCCGAAAAAGGTCACAGCTTGATTCTACTGTTTGAAGGAACGACGTCTTAAGCAGTGGGAAACACGTCGTGTGGAGCTGGAGGGATGTTATCAGATGAAACTCTTCGAACATGACGCTGATGAGGTATGATCTGTCTTCGTTTTGTACAGTAACATTCATTCCCGCTTTCAAGCCATTGGCGTATGTATGACTGCAACAATTTATCCAGCTACAGTTACTAAAACAAGCTGGCTCTAGATGTTGGATTGGACGCGAAAACATTGCGACGCATTATCACGGCGAATTGGCGACATTGGTGTGAACGATACAGAAGCGTCTGAAAGGCTTCATGAGTTCGAAGAATTTTCAACAACAGCGGATGTGAGTACTTTACTTTATCAGTATTTCATTGTGCTTATTTATGCAATTTTGATTTTATTGATGACTCAGGTGCACTCTTCTACCACTTAATATCGGCGTGTTCGCATTTTTATATGCTTCCCTAACATTTTGTTCTTTGCATTTTAATCAACAGTGCCTACACTACAGGGAAAGAGAGAAATTAACAGTGTATTTACTACCGGGAAGCTCGAACCGATCATGTCTTTTGATGCTAACTAGTCTTTCAGCTTTTCCCTCTCTCTCAGTCCTCATCTCTCACTGCATTCTTGAAATTTACCATATCGCGACGAATTGCATCTCTAACAAAGATCGTAGCTCGCTGGATAATATATGTTTTCAATTTATTCGCTAGGACTCTCGTGCATATTGCAGTAGATAGATATTTGCTGACTTAGTAGTATTTTATCTGCTATCCCTTATGGAATAATTAAGAGTAAGCAAATGTACGCTGATTGGTATGGAATAAACGGAGCTTGAGGCCTCAAATTGGACACGTTAACTTTATACAAGTTTATTTTGTGTATTTTGGACGTTTAGAATTTTTCAGAGTGCTGAAGTGAATATTACTCAAGTCACTAATATAGCTATACGTTTGCGGTCAATTGGTGGACAGAATTCTAGAAACAAGGTCTGTATTGTTTCATGTCTGTTCTACTAGTGAGTATAGAACCGGGAGCTCCTTAATATTTTACGTAAAAGATCTATTAAATTGCTATGCCTTTGATGACTTGGAGTTTCCGTCTCCAGTTTTCTGATTTTATTACGTCTTTTTACAGTTGGAACGGACAAAATTACGATTGGAAGAGGAATGGGCTCGGTTTCAAGAACAATTAGTGAAACGAAAGCTTATACTGAGTGCTGCTGTTGCCTTTTTTCAGTGCCTCGAAAGTGGTTAGTCTCATGAACGAAATATTGCATTGACTTTTACTTGACTTTTATGTCATTTAGGTCTATATTTGTTATTTTCAGTATTTTTCCCAACTGCCGAGTTGGGTGGAAAGCCCTGGAGTGGATCCTGCTGGCATGAATGGGAAATGGGGAGAAGTTTTCGAGGAATCCTCAGCAGCACGAAAAGTTATGGTCGCTGTTGACAGGAGACGTCTGCAGAGGTACTGAGATTTTATAGTTTGATGATAGCGTATTTGTTATACAACTTTGCGAAAATATTTTTCTCCTATGTGTATAGGGGGAGTGGTGACACCTTACCAACAGCGAGCGGTTCCGGGATAAAATCTGGATCGTTGAGTCGGGCTGGGCCGACCAAGCCTTTCGATGTCGGTTAATGGTGTTTGGAGGATAAAATAACGACTTGTACATCGGCTGACTACCACGCAGGAGTATTGAAAGGCACTTGCATCAAGACTACATACGAACGCAAAGAATGGAAGTAGAATGGGTGCCGCATCTTAAGACGGGGTCAATCAGCGGCAAAAGCTTTGTCCTTTATCCTTTTATGTGTCCATGTGTGACCTTTATTGCTATTATTATAATATTTAAAAAATGTTGTGTGTGCGGCTGTCTTGGCTAAGTCGACCATGATTTACATCTTTTTTGATGATTGATGTTTTCCAGGCTGTTGCTCAGGGGTCTCAATTGGCTCAGCTATTAAAATCTGTGGATGTTGATGACGCACCTTCAAAAGAGCAGATGGGAAAGCTAACAAGAGCTCACAAGCATCTTCTTTGTTTGTGGAAAGAAAGAAGGGTGAGAATGTTTGAATTTTTGATTTTAATCTATTGCACTTTGTGAGACTATAGTATGCTGTAGGTCCCATCCTTGTCTTTGAAAGTTTTTTTTGAGAGTTTTTGTGTGGTTTAAACTGTTGTTATAGAGCAATTTCGCGATGGAGCCATTGTAGGCCGGCAATTAGCAGGGTTTACGACTTAGTCTTGCTCTTAGGCCTCATACTCTTGTTTTCTCAGCCACTAGAGAGCCTTATTCTTGTAAAAGTAGTGGTCGTTGTTTTCTGGATCAAAACTGTTTGTTCTTTACTTACAAATTTCTCAACCTTTAAGGTTCGACTCCATTCAATGCTTGCTCTGATTGCATTCCGTACAGATACACAACTGGTTGTGGAATGGCTTGAGCAACATGGTGATCCGTATCTGACAAAGAACACAAGCATAGGTTTGACTAACTGTAGCTGAACGCGATATTGAAATAATATAGGTATGCTGCTCCCGTGAAATGTTATACTTTAAGGGGAAACTGTCGAGCAAGCACGCACACTGCAAAGAAACCACAGCCATTTCCGCCAGATTGCAAGAAATACGTATTCGAATGCCAATAAACTTTTTGAAGCCAGTAAAGCAATATTGGAATCAGGTATATTTTTCGTTAACGCTTCGCTTACATAACGCATCGTCGCTGCAAGTTGAAACCTCGACAAATTGCTGAGTTGACTATGATTTCCTCTTTCGTCCCTAGGGCTCATTTGGAACTTTCGCTGCTGAGGGCTAATTGATTGAATCTTTTTTTAGCAGATCAAAATAAGGCTGACACTTCGAGGTTCTCCTTGTTTTCAGTCTTTTTCTTTTCCTTCCACCTGATTTAGCATTTCTTAGATTTCGGATCTATGAACCTGGAACGTACGGTATGATCTGTCCTTGCCCATGTTTATGGCCTGTAGATTTCTAGTAACCTCGTTATTCGTCGGTTACACTTGAAAATTGTTGTATATGTTCAGGTGTTTGTGATGCGGAGAAAATGAGAGCCATGATCGGTGACCTGGATCAACGGGTACAACAGTTCACCCATCGTGTCGAAGCTAGGTTCGAAGGAATCCATTGTTTTTTAGCAGATCAAATTGTGATTTGTTTAGATTCAATTTGCTCAATCAGTCTGTTTTGTTTCACACGCATTATCATGAGATCATGGCTTGGTATGATGAAATGGAGAAAAAGTATGCGGAACGGGTAGTTGACTCTGAGGTTGAGGCATGCGAACGAAGCAAGGAACAATGGCTCTATGAAAGTGATGGAACGGCTCAGGTATTTACCTAGATAGATAAAATTCATGAATATGTTTCAAGCTTGCATTTATAGGCGTACGCCACGACTATCGGCGAAGGCACGCAACTGCTTCGCGAATTGGAAGTTCATTCCCAGCATACTGGGATTGACTACACCAGCAACATTGCTTGCATCAATCGACTAATTCGGAACATTGGTGAGTACATTTTCAGGCTTTTTTAATCGTGTATAATTCTTCCAGATTGTTCAAAAATCAGAAGGACGATTGTCTTTGGTTATATTGTAAAACCATAAAGTTTGTCGTTTCGATGGAAAGTTTCGTTCTAAATCCGACCCAAATGGGTAAACTATATCGGAGACAATCAAATTTCTTTAGGGGAAACTTTGTTGGCCTTCTTTGCTCTTTTTGTTGTTAATAACAGAATGAGACACGTTAAGCTGAAATTTCATGGTACTTTGGTTTGCTGGGAAGGAATTTAGGGAATGGCCAGGTTGATAGTTCTTTGTTAGCAATATAAGGTTCGTAAGAGTTATTTGTCCTTCTTGCTATCGTCTACCAGCACTCCCTCATTTTATCACTTTCGAAGCAACTCAATATTTCAAAGGTAATTAGAGATCATGTATGGAAGCGATCGCTATAGTTCGGATCCATGAGGTTTCTATTTTGAAAGAGTTGCGCAGCAGTTATAAAGCAAAACATTTAATCTTGCATTAGATGCTATGCAGTACTATCGAAATTCTTGGGTCATTTTGAATGCGATTTCGTCCTTACAAATAATTTACGAGGCCCAGCTGCTTTTCAACCGGTTTTCTTATTCTCCCAGGCAGATCTTGTTTCACTTTGGCGGCTCGGGGAAAGGATAAAAGGGTTCGGTATTGTTTTCGTTCGTTACGGTTCTTACTTACAAGGGAGGTCGTTTAGGGCTGTGCCAAGCTTTTTCAAAATGGGTTCTTGCATGACATTGGGGCACATATGGGGACCACAGAAGCATGGTTCATTTTTCCTGAACGGCCCTCTGAATACCAGAAAAGGGGGTCCCTAGTTCGATTCCTCGTGGTGACAAATTTTTGCATTTCGAGTTGACGTTTCAAAATTCGCGCAAAATGGAGTTAGCATGAATAATTAGTACCATATTCATGATTAGGACCGTCAGTAACCCTTACAAATAGACTTTGATTGAAAATGGTGGTGAAAAATGGCGTCGTGACCAGGGACCCCCTTTTCTTCGGTATTAGGAGGGCATTTCTAAGGAAAAACTGACCGTGTTCTGTTGGTCCGGCATGGTGCACGTATATAGGAAAGACCGTTTGAAAAGTTGGCACCTGAGACACCCCCCTTGTTAAGTGACGCAGTTGTAAAGTCAATTTGTTATACCATCCCGACTAAGCGACATTATAGTTAACTAATTAGCATCAATGATGTCAGATTTGTACGGCTCATGAGATATTCACTCTTCGACCAAAAACTTCCTATGGAATTTCAGAAAGTCGTAATAGTAAATTGTCGAGCATTTGGAATCCGCAACGTGTGCTGTTGCAAATAGGACTCCGATTTGCTGTGCTAGTTCGCGACAACTGTGAAGTACTATCTCAAATTCGGGTAGGCAATACTTGCTTCAAAACCTTCTCTTCTCTGGATTCAGGTAGTGCATTTTAGAGCTGGGAGGAAGATATGCGTGGTATGTTGGAATCTTCTACATTTGCTGGAAATGCGGAAAAGGTTCTGCCATTCCATCAAGACAATACAGCTCAAGTGAAAATGGCTGTAAAGAACATTCGCAAGTGTGCTCAGGAAGTATTGCAGGTCTGTTGGTATGCTTGTGAATTTTTATAAGATTGTTCATTGAAATAATTTTAGTCTATTCATGGAAATGGTTTTTCTGATTTACGGACGAGGCAAGGAAAAAGTGTTACCGATCTGATTAGAGAGAACCTAAAGATCCTCGAAGTCGCCGAACATCAAGTAATGCAGGTATGTACATGCCATTAATATTGTGAGCTGGCATCTGGCAAATAAATTGGCTACCTTGCAGCGAGGCGCGTACGTTCGCGGCATAGCGTAAAGAATGAGTAAATGCGTTCATTCCTAAGTTTTTTTTCTATTCTCATGGGCTGTAACAATAAGGCACGAAGAGCAAGGATAATATCGTTTAGCTGCGTTGTTATAATAGAATCTGTCTTTCCATTCAATACATGAGCTTTTTTTTCAGTATGCTGCTGAGACGTCTTACCGCATCGAAGGCTCCCGAAAATTGGGACGAGTAAGTGGTTACACACATTGCAGCAGTTGATCAATCTGATCAATTGATGAATTGAATAGACATGAGCTCAGTTCAGATCCGCAACGTTCGCGCGTGAAATAGTTCCTGTTGATCGTGAAGAAACGACCCTTTCAAGTCATGAGCACGCCCTTTATCTAGACAGCCCTGAGGCCACAAAAGCTCATAAAGATGTGCATTAGCGAAGTTGAGGTGATCCTTTTTGACACAGCGCAGGCTCTCCCTCACTTGAGTCTCAGTTTGAACAACATGGAATGTCGAGTTTTTCTCATGAACTGTCCAAGAGCTATCCGGAAGGATCAACGGATCGTCATCTGTCGAACTAAATGAGATGGTTACCGGTCGATGGAGGAGATTAAGCGGCTTGGCTGAAGAGCGCAACAAAGCTTCTTAAGGTATAGTGGTTCGATATTTCGTTCATTATTGGTAAATTGTAAGAAAATTTATAAAAATGCTTTCTGATGCAATTACCTCTCTGTTCTCGGCCTCTATTTTATGTCTTTTTGTATATGTCTTTGTCTGTCTTTTTTACCTATTAATCTTGTAGTTAGCTAAAAGATTAATGAATTCGGTTTCCAGGCTGCTATAGTTTGCTACAAAACTTACCTCACTGGAGTGTATCCCATTCTCGATCAACTGGAGAAGGATTATAGTCAGGTTGGTGATGCTACGATAATGAACCATCAGTAGCATTGTCCATGATCTGTTGCGATTACTACAATGTTTGTCCGTATGAATCATTTGAAAGTATAGACACGTTCCGACTCTACTGGTTGAAACAACTTCACTGTAATGTTGACTGGCGAGGATTGTCTATTTGGATATCACTTTTACTTCACTCAAAGTTTTAGTCCATTTTATGTGTATTTATGAATAGCACTCTTTCCTGACTGCAAATTTACTAGAATCCCGATCGCGATTGGTGTGCGGTACGAGTGGGTGAAACGCCACAGGAGAGAGTCAACGTGATTTCGGAGCTGCTCAGCAAGCACATGGATTACAAAGATCGATTCCTGAAGGGCTGTATTTATGCACAGAAAACTAGTGAACTTTTCCTGAAGTACATAGAAAGAACCAGCTCAGGGACTGGTGTACATAATCGGTGCGTTACTGTAATTGTCTTCATAAGAAGGAAAAAAATTCATTACCACCTTTGTAGACTTGACAGTGAACGAATCATGCGTATGAAGTCAGATTTACGTGAACGGCAATCAAAGATACTTGAATTGTGGACGAAAAAGAAGAAACAGCTGGACAGGTGATTCGACAGTGAGACAGCCTCTTTGTGTTACATACAATAATGAATTCATAAATTACTGCAGATGTCAGCAATTTGTTCTGATGGATGCAACACGGCATGTGTTGGTTGACTGGCTATGTGGAGAAGGTGAACGCCGTTTAACTGAATTCCTGGGAAAGGGAGTTGCCGACGCTGCTACGCTGGAAGATTTCCATACCTTCAAGCTGGCTGTAAAGGTATTTAGCGGCAGCAGGTTGAGAGGCTCCACAATGAGCACTTAAGCTGGTTCTGTTTCAGGAAGAGCGAGCAAAGATCCAGACGCTTTTGTGCATGGCTGGACCGATCAGGGACGAAGCAAAGCAACATGCGGCTGACATTGCAGACTGTATGGATGATGTGAGTAATGAACTATCCATAGTTTCTCTTGGAGTTGATGTTTTTAATTTCCAGGTACGTCTCCGGTTTGAGAAATTTTCACGGCGGGTTGCTGAATGTGAAACTCTACTTCGTGGAGGGAAACCGATACCTGTAAGTTTTACATATCTTGAGAGTTACTGTCTATTTTCAAGGCCTTATGGCTAGTGTAGTACTGCTTCACAGAGTTCCTTTAATAGCTGTTTCTACTGCATATTCGTATGTTTGCTTTGCCAGAGTAGTCTATGAGTTGTCTGGCACAGATGTTTCTAAATCAAACTATGTGATTCTATTCTCTTTGTTTATAGAAAGATGATCTTTCGCTCGATCGATTGTCTGATCCAAATGTTGAAGAGAACATGAACATTATGAAGCGTGAGCAGAATAAGAAAATGAGGTGCGCTGAATTGTTTTGCCTTTACGTCCTTTTTTTCGCGAATCTTTTCGTTTTTGTTAGCGTTATGTTTTTTTCCTCTTCTTTTTCATCTCTGCTGCTTCATTCTATGATTTCCTTCCGCCGTGTTTAACACTCAGAATTTTAATCTGGATGTTCGTCTCATCGCAGCAGAAGAAAAACGCTTCTGTTTTATTAGAGTTCTGAAAGTTACTTTTGTTATATTAGTGTTCCGTAAGTTTCCGTAAGTTTCGTAAATAAGTTCTGGAAGTGAATTTTCAGAAAAGCGCTTAATCCCATCATGGTCCCTGTCCTTCTCCTTAAAGAGATAGTCTCTATTATTCTTCTACTCGAATTTTCTGTCGTTTTCTCAAGCGTACAACTGTTACTAAGGCCAAGACAGCGCCACACGTATACACGAGTTTTTTGCTATTCTGTGAAATTAATATAAAAGAAAGGATAAAGCATTTGCCGTTGATCAATCCCTTTTTGGGATGCGGCACGCATTCTACTTCCATTTGTACATTCGCAGTGGCATTTGAATGCGATGTGGCCTATACAATGACTTGCGGGGGCCAGCCGATGTTCAAGTCAGTGTTTTTATCCTCCCAGACAAGTCTGGTACCAATTAACCGACCCCGGAGGGATGGAAGGCTTGGTTGGCCCGGGCGACTCACGACCCAGGATTTGATCCCCGGACCGCTCGCGTGGAGCGCGCCACTTGTCACTACACCACTTCCGCCCGGATTATAGTCACCGCTAGGCATCATGATGGTAATTGGAAAT
>MU868734.1:33723-52766 GCA_036418205.1 Ostertagia ostertagi | reverse complement strand
ACTGGTGTAAGCCATTAGCGCATATGCCTGTGTCTCGTATTTAAGTCGCGAAATCGGCACTACCTCTGCGACTGGGATATCGAGTGAACTAATCGCGGAATGTGCTTTAAAACGAATCGTGGTCGGAAATACCTAGCGGCTCCAGAATTAGAGCTGCCAATCAAGAGGTTCTCTCTGCTCTTTGTGTTCATTAATTCTCATCATAACTAGCTTAATAACATTTATTCGACTATGAAGAAAAATTTAACATCAAGGCAACAACCTCAGATGAGGTTGTGCGGAAGAAGATCCTGTATTCTGTGGCTGAGATAGAGTTGCTCACTAGCATTATCGGAAACCGAAAACTGCGCAATAGAAGCGCTGGGTCCTTACAAAGTGAGCTAATGGGAGGAAATGTGAGCTAATGGACGAGATACCTCGCTCACTCCCTAGCACGCGACACAGATTTCGATGTAGCGGGCAAGGTAGTCGATAGACAGATAGATAGACATGACATCCGCCCCGCAGTGATGCGGTTGTGTTCAAAAACTCGTGTATACATGCAACCTTTTCGCCATCCTTAACGGTCGCTGTCAATTCACCCTATGGTATGGGGTTGCTGTTTCAAGCTCATTCCGAAATATTATACATCTTACCAAGGCGTCTTTTCCACACATGAAGCTACATTAGGAACGGACCATTTATGCCTTACAGTCCTTAATTTTTGCACTCTTATTCTGCTCTATGAAGGTCAAAATTTGAGGGGGAACGCTAAATTGTTTGAGATTTAGTGGCATCCTATGGACAGACTTTTCATTATGCTTTCACCACAGTTGGAAAAAATACTGGAACGATCAAAAATGAAGGCTACCTTTGTGGGCCACTGCTCGGGTATCATCGTCGTCTGCATGGTAGCATGAGTCGTGCGAGGTCAGTGTTGAGTCCTTTTGATCGCGCGTGTGAAGAGTTCGCTTTACCACTGCAACTGAGCGCGGAAACATGGAAGACCTATAAGTTCGTCATGGTCCGAACAATTATTTGAAGGGTTTTTTTTATTGTATGTCTGGGTCTGAACAAAAACTGTATGCACAGCTTCCAAAATTAGTGTATTGAAGTTGGCCGTCTGGAGGGAAGTCAGTGTTCACTGAGGGAATTCTGGTAAAAGCGCACAGGCCTTTTCCTGTTTTCTGCAGCACTTGCTATTGAGAGCAGGTGTTGACGCACTCATAATTCGTGCCAATAAATTTCACACGCCTGTCAGAAGCTCTACTAATGGATAGATGTTAAAAACAGCAAGGAGAGCTGAGCAAGCTGGATGAAAGTGCTCGGGTTTCATTGATCAAGTGGGAGATGTCTGTCGATGATTGAGACCGGTGACGCTCTCGCATGCTAAGCCTCACCAACTAAGCCACAGGTTATCGAAGTAAAGCAATAGTCTGACGTACATGGTGCGTAGGGAATGAAGGGATGGATGGGGCCTGCGATTTGGAATCTTCTAAATCTACACACGCTGGATTGTTCAAGTGGTGGGGGGGGGGGGCAGAAAGTCGCGTCTCGTTCTGTATTCAAACAGGAATTAATGACACTTTGCATAACAAACGAATGAGCTTTCAATCGATATTGAAGAGCACATTCTAACTCTACACGCAGAAATAAACATAGGGGTTTTCTAATACGGAGGCATGCAGAAGATGGGGGGTTTCCACGGAACATGGGCCGGTACGAGCTTCAACAGGGTTCGTCGGAGAACTATCGACGACGGAGTCGCTGAACGCTTTATCAAAAGCATCTTGCAGTCAGAGCTCGGGTCTAAGGCGGCTTCACCAGTTAACCGATTGAAGAAATTACTGAAGAGTCAGAGGGGGAGCGTTATGTAGGCCTTGAGCTCGACGATGCGACAGATGACTCATATTTGGGCGGTAGGGGCAGTGAGAAGGCTGCTTCCTGATTCTGAGGGGAGGGGACATCTAAGGAATATATCCTCGTGAACAAGCATCCTTTGCGACAAAAATTTTGATGATATGCGCCATGGGCGAAGTGACTTTTTTCTTTCTCCTGTATTTGTTGAGGGCGGAAGTGGTGTAGTGGCAAGTGGCACGCTCACCACGCGAGCGGTCCGGGATCAAATCCTGGGTCGTGAGTCGCCCGGGCCAACCAAGCCTTCCATCCCTCCGGGGTCGGTTAATTGGTACCAGACTTGTCTGGGAGGATGATAAAAACACTGACTTGAACATCGGCTGGCCCCCGCAAGTCATTGTATAGGCCACATCGCATTCAAATGCCACTGCGAATGTACAAATGGAAGTAGAATGCGTGCCGCATCCCAAAGGGATTGATCAACGGCAAATGCTTTATCCTTTATGCTGTTTGAGTCTTTTGAAGTAGGGAGTCGCAAGTGGAGGTCGGGAATGTTGGTTTAGTGCAGATGATGTAGTATTTGAAAATAAGATGAAATACCAAAATAACATGGTAAAATAATCAAATATAGTAAAATATCAAGGCAGGAGTGCTTCGCTTGTTCTTGATTGGAGGAATGCTTCTCAATCCTTAGACTTTTCCGTTGTGAGAAAGATTGGAGAAAAGAAGGTGTATCATGCTCACTCCGCCTTCCCGTGTGTACCGTTGTCACCGTATCCCTTTGCAGTGGCTGTGGTGCTGCTCGTGTGAAATCTTAATTTCGTTATGCATTGGGTGTTTTGATTTCTCAGAATTCGGATCGCGTCGGTTACGAGGTTAACGCATTGAGTTTCGATATAGGCGAGCGATTATCCGAAGTGAGTTAAACGGCGCTAGTTCGAAGGGAATTACTAGGTAGGTGTCAAGCCGTGAAGTTTTTTGATATGGATTTTATCACGATCACAATTCATCAGTAGTGATGTGATTAGGTTGTAATAAAGTACAGAGGGGGGGGGGGAATCGCCTTCCCTCTATATCTGAAACGGAATCATCACACTGCTAAACTCCAACGGAAATGCACTCAACAGAATATTGGAGAGCACATTCCACTCTATTAACACATTGACGACAACGCGAGTTTTGGCTTTTTTGGCCACGTGGGACCGCGGCGATTTTGCGGGCGCGCTCGCCTCAGGTCGTTCAAGCAGATTTTGAGTGATAAATACACAACTAATGATCAATTCAAAACCAAATTAGTAAATTGTAATGAGCGCAACCTACCCAGGGGTACAGTAGTGGAATTTTGATCAAAAGACATGGAATAACAATGAAAAAGCGAAATTTTTCAGAACTAGCTGCAATGGACCTTAAAAGTAATTTTACGTTGATTATTCCAATCAAAACACACATGTTGTCATCCCTAAAGTTCCTTATCTACTTCTACTACTTTTAAATCTTCACATTAATAAAAAGAGAAAGTAAACGAAAAATTTATTGAAATGAAGATTTCGTATGGTTCAGAAATCCTCCTCTAAATTAAAGTATACGTGACCATTCTAAGGGCCACTATGTTTGTAGCTACGTCAAGGTCTCTTCCATGGAATGAATACAAGAAACTTCTAAAAGAATCAGGCGTGCGCGAAAAAAATGAGTGTAATGGGTGCGGGGGATATATATCCCGCACGGTCCGACATGGCCTGCAATGCGCGGGATATATATCCCCCGCGTTGTCGTCAATGTGTTAAAAAATTCCAATAACCTTCTACACGCTGGCACCAGGAGATTTCCTCAAGAAAACATGGTGTATGGTCGATTGAACGAGGTACCCGATGGATAGTGGACCATTGCGACGTTGTCTGAAACGCTGATCAGTAGGGGTCAGACTTCCTCTCGGAGGCTAATCATCAATTACCTATTCAAAAAGTTATTACGGCAGTTTCACTCTAGAGCGATCAATAGGCCTCCTTGAGCTTAACTGTGACGGCAGATGACTTCATATCTGAGGACAGTGGGGGCAGTGGAGGACAGTCTGCTTCTGCTTATGGGGATTCATGTGTGCTAATCATCACACGGCTTGTGCGAAAAGTTTGGCGATGTGTGCCATGTTAGGAGACATTTGCCCTATTCTGGTTGAAATCCCTCCAACCAGCAAAGGGCAAAAATTTGGCAGAAATCCCGCCAGTAATTCGGCATCACCATGACTGAATCAGGCTTTGTAGTAATACAGCAAGGGAGTAAGCGGTGTAGTGACAAGTGGCCCCACATCAGCTGGTCCTGTAAGCAAGTCCCAATCGGAATTTTGCTCAAGTAAACAGCATGAATCGTTCCGGGGTCGGTAAAATAGTGTCGACTGTCGTCTGGAAGACTTGTTCGTCGGCTACGCCAAACTTATTGCATGGACCAACTCATACTCATGTGCCACGGCGATTCTTGGACTAAAGTGTATGCATGGCGCATCTGATGAGGTATAGGATCGATGATCGAATTTCCTTCTTTTTACCACCGACACAAAATTATCAAGCTTGAGCTTGTTTACGGTTGTTGCAGGAGTTCTTATTACTTCAAGTATGTTCCTCAGCGTTACAGCTATGTGTTCGGATAGTACAGAGAAGGGAAAAGAAATGGAGGGAGGTTTAGTGGGAGGTGAATGATGCATAATGTGATGGTCTTGTCGGAGGCACGCTGTGTTGAAGTGTGGCACACGTGTCGATCGACTGAATTGCCAGACAGTTAGCAGTTACTAGCTACTCTAATCAATTCCTCTAACTTGTTTACATTTTTCCATAGAAGAAAAAAAAAACGTTTATGGTACGGCGATATTGTTGCTGCGTAACGCAGGTTGGTTATGTCGGTCTATTTGAAGTATATGGAGACCCCTAGGGCTTTGCGTATATCCTTTATACCGTTCGAATTATTTGAACAATTTTTTTAGTAATATGTTGTGTTATAGTGACGTTGGGTGATAGTTTGCTCTAGTACATGAACGTTTTGTAATCATCTCATCGTGTGTTTTTTTTCTCTTTCTTGTTTCTTTTGGGTTCTCTTTTTTCTTTCTATTTTTGCTGTTTCTTAACTGAGGAGGGTCAAGTTACTGCTTCGATTCCTTGCCAATTCTTATACTATCTATTAGCAATATTTTTGAAAACTCATCTTGATCCAGTGAACTTTCATATTTGATGAGATTTCGGTGTTTTTTTTTGGAAAAAAATAATATATTACTTAGTGAAAAATGTTGTCGAGGAGGTAGTTGATGTATAAAATATTCGATTGATTAGAAGGGTTCCGTAGTGTCTGTTGAGGGGGGGAGGGGGCGAAAGGGGTGATTATACTGTTAGGTATGTAGGCAGGGTAGGTATACTATGTAGTAGAACCACTCCACATCTTTTTTCATGAAAATATCCGGCCTAAATAGCCCTTATAATTTGTTCCTCCCTTCGTAAGACCAGCTGTTTTTCTATAGTGCGTTGGGTTTTGCAACAGATGAGCGAAGCATTGCTGTCATCATTTTGGATTTTTCCCGGCGTATTTATTTTCCTAGAATCTTTAGTTAGCCGGGGTGCAAGTTGCTGAATGGAGTTCTGGGTTGTGGTACACGAAATAAATTAATTGAATGCCCAATTGGGTAGTTAACGGATTTTTTCAACTCTTCTTGAGACGGTGGCAGAATACACGCTCATTTCGAAATAGGGACTTGGCGGCGGACTTTCTCTTTTTGCTTGCCGTCTTCTTGAAATGATGAGTTACAAATTAGGTAAGGGTTGGTGCTCCTAATTTTGAAATATTATTGCTTCTGGAAATGGCCAATTTCAGGCGTTTGAGTTCTCAGCCTACAAAATGCCCGTTATTCAATGGGGAACTTGGTGCTTTCCAATATATCATTGAATCGTTCAGCGGCTGAGCTTTTTCGCTTACTGCTGTTTATCAGAATTATATCGATTGACTACTTAGCCCCGTTTTGCACTTCGCTCTGTTTTCACGAGCTTCTGCTGAATTGTAAGCACAGTGTTACCTTCACAACGCATGGACAGTCCCATTTAGGGTGCACCTGAAAACTTTACGCGCGTAAAAAGGTGATTTTTGCGAAGTTCATGCTTCAATGGGCTGATTGAAAGGGACATGGGTCCAAAAGATAAGGGTGTAAGGATATCAATGACCAGTTTTTCGCATTTATTGCTTAACACATTGACGAGACATGGCGCGCATACGCGTCCGACTTCCGCGTGCATGGGCATGCTTTTGCTCGACTTGCTTGTTAGTTTTATGTGAGAAAGATATCCGTCTAAATCATTGGATCCAGAAAATGTTATGCCTTTAACAGTTCAATACATTGAAAGAATAGTGCTGTTTTTTGGCGAAAAATATAAAAAGAAGTACCGAGAAACACGCACCGGCTGTGTCAATGTGGTTACCTGATTCGGTGGGATTGAAAAGGACCGGCCGGCGAAAAGGTTCAGTTTATTCTAATATTCTTAAGTGGTCGACGATAGTTTTGTTGAGCATTTCTACTCTTTTCGGTAGGGCTGAGAGAGTTCCGCTGGAAAGTACGCAATGTGAAGTGATGTAAATTCGGTAATACAGTAAACAACAGAAATGTTCACAGTAGTATTTACGGGAATAGTCACGAGTGGAAGTTTCAATCTGCATTATGCTTCAGGGTGATGCTTTTTCAGGAACAGTGGCGCAACAACGGTGGCATTGATGCTGTTTCCATTTGTGTTCGAAATCGTAAAAGCATGGGAATTGGTATGCAATTCATACAGAAATCTGCGGGAACCTGCCGATGCTTTAACCCTTAGTTTATGGCTGTGAAAATAAGGATATCAATTGCTCCACGTGATAGGTGCCACTCCTGGCAACAACCATTCATCTCTAGAATTTGTCTGACATCCGCAGAATCTGACATAGGATTTGATCCGCCGACCATACGCGCGTTGCCGGCCCCCTTATCGTCACATCATATCTGCTCATATGAAAAATTCTGAACTACCTGATTACGTTAATTACCGTACAGTGATCACTTTTCACATTCGGCTTCAACGCGCGTCCCTGTCCCAAAGAGGTTTAATTTTCAACGGTGTTAACTACCAGGATGAGCGCTTTGATTGTGACAATTTTGGGCAGGAGGTAAGGATTATGAAGATCCTATTATTGCACGGTACCAACCTCAAGAGCAGGCTCCGTCTCAATAAGTCTCAAAACTGTGGTAGTGCCTTTGGCTACAGAGTGGTACACTTCTGTACCGACATTAGTCAAGAGGGTAATCAGTGTCGTCGTCCATCTGCACCAGTTCGATCAGGTTCTTTTGGGCGAAACCCCTCGTTCGCTTGGGTCTGAGCTAAGACCCGCGGTGTAAGATTCTGGATCCTTTATGGATCTTTGATTCACCACGCGTTTCCTTTAAAGGCATAAAGCATTCGCCGTTGATCAATCCCTTTTTGGGATGCGGCACGCATTCTACTTCCATTTGTACATTCGCAGTTTGAATGCGATGTGGCCTATACAATGACTTGCGGGGGCCAGCCGATGTTCAAGTCAGTGTTTTTATCCTCCCAGACAAGTCTGGTACCAATTAACCGACCCGGAGGGATGGAAGGCTTGGTTGCCCGGGCGACTCACGACCCAGGATTTGATCCCCGGACCGCTCGCGTGGTAAGCGCGCCACTTGTCACTACACTTCCGCCCTACGTTTCCATTATTACTATATAAATATCGATAAAAGTTAATCACGAAGAGTAATTTGTTATGCAATTTAAACCGGCAAACGCCATTGTATAACACCCACGGCTGTTATGAAGCTGTGGAATGTGGTTATCCAGATGTTGCGATATCCAGGCCCCAGATTCCAAATCACCCAGAGACAGCCACAGCTTAACAGAAACATCTAATTCAAATAAAACAGTAACCCAGTAAAATAAAAACAAAATATTTGTGCATGAAGATTACTGAGATCATCCATCAAATTGATGCATGCACAAAGGTATTGGTCGAGTAATTGCTGAATCCAAGCGGATCTAGAGAGCTTTCGGAAAATTCGGCTAATCTCGATCTTGGGCTGATAGGAAAATGTCTCTGTCTCCCCTTCTTGGGAAGTTTTCTGTATCTTTTCTCTGATAACAGTGTAACGAGCTTTACTTTTTATTTAGTTGATTTCAATCATCACCACAACGTTGACTTTTTGAGATAGGTTTTCTTACCTTGCCTTGTAATTGTGAAATACTGCTTTTTTCATAGTTGCGCTTCGTTCCCAATTTGGGTCCCAACCTTCAAGGCATTGACACAAAGATATTTTATAGAAGTCAATGACGTTCATATATGTGATCACATTTTTATGTATAACTTTGTTTCGTTTTAAGATTTCGAAAATCGTTTAGCATGTGTTCTGAGGAGGTAGTAATGTGATGCATGAAAAACAAAAACAATTGCAGCAGACAAGTGTTTTATTGATCGGCTCGAACTAGGGTTGATTTAAGCTGCGGAGATGAGGGTTGAGTGTAGTCTCTAGGAAATATTGAATATGTAAAAAAATTCTATTTTCCCATAAATTTTGTGGTTGGCATTGTGAGGGGGTGTTACCAGAAAGCGAAGATGTAGAATCTTGGAGAATGAGTAGACTGAAGCCATAAAATTTTGTCGAGGAGACCGTATTTTTAAAGCTGAGAAAGCTGTTGTCAGACTTTGCGAATCCAGCGATCCACCCCTCTCGTTTGCACGTTGACTCTCGCCACTTTCCCAAGCTCTCATACCCTCTCACTCTCTCATGCCCTCGTGAGCCCGGGAAAGTGGCGAGAGCCAACGTTCAAAGGAACTCGCCACTTTCAAACAGTGTCGAGTCGCTGGTACATCGTTCGAACCGCTGGTACACAGCTCGATTCGCTGGTGCAACGCTCGTATCCCGCGATTCGCTTGCGAATTCGATTCGTCGCAAAGTCTGACACCGGCCTGAAGGTTGAACTCGCCTCTGGTAGTAGAACACTAATTTTCCCATGACATGAATGAATAGAATGAGTTCCTTTGCTATTCTCTCATCCTTGACTTGTCTGTATTTGGCTGCCAGATTTAGATTGGAACTCTTATTGGCAATTAAATGTAATGTTTAATTTAATTTTTTTTCTAGAAAAAACATATTCCTGAATTTTTTTTTGTGAATTCAAGGAGTAATTTATTTTCCAGACATTTTTAGTATATGTAGGTTTTCCTAAGCTAACACAGTATGACGATATTTCTGACTGAGATCTTTTCAGCAGCAACCATCAGAACAGTGGATCATTAGTGCGGATTTCGATGATAAAGTTGCCGGACATTTATGCGTTCGTAAGGGTGAACGAGTCGAGGTAGGTCCTTCTTTCTATTCTTGGTTACAACGACCTATTTCATAAACTGTTATGTGTTATTTCTGCAAAGCACATAAAGACCGAGAAGAACAAGCTGTTCACATAATTGCTTTGTACCGGGAAGTAGTCGTTAATAGAAACAGTAGAAAATGATTTGTTTCGGTCAAGAAGTGATGCTGTGTACTTCTGAATGCCGAGTTGATGTCCTGGACGGGCATTTCCTTGCACAAAAATCGGGGCGTTTCAAATGTTATTCATTCGACCTTGTTGACCTTGTTTGCAGACGAACAGCTGATAAGCTCCTGTGCTTTGAGGTCTTGCAGGATTGAACAGAGCATTGACCTGTAGCAACTACAGAATATTTGTCGTTGTCCTTCACCAGAGGACCGGCCTCGTGCATGTGAATGGACACAGGATTGCACTGTAAAATCCGCCTTCTCCGCCATCCTAACGATAATAGGGTATTACCCCGCCTACACCGCCCTCTGAAGACCTTTCTGCAGAACTAATCATTAGCAAGTGGAGTGAAAATAAGCGAGTATTCTGTTCGAATTCGGCATCCGTAGGTTTGTGACTTCTTGTATACAGTACCAGTCAAATCGCCCAGGTGACACAGGCTCCTGCCTTCTTATCGAGACTCATCCGTTTACGCGGGCGAATGCTGTGTCCTGGGTCAGGTATGACATCTCTCTCAAAGCACATTTGACCACGAACGTTTATCGCCTCGAACGTGTTGAATGTATAGGCCATGTGAAAGTTAATTGCAGTCACGGACATCACCGAACAGGAAGCGTAAGACCTCCCGAGCTCCCCAGTTCTGTTTTTTTCGTCCTAGTCTTTTTACCCTATAAAGCCTTTATTTTGCTCAGGGGCAGTTCGACATACATACCGACACCCCAAAGTTCTGGTTTACGGTAGCAGTATAACCGGAAGTGATTGAGGTTCCCATGATTTTTAGTAATCAGTAGTCCTCAGTTCAACCTGCAAACAGTAAACAAGTTGGAAGGGCGTAACCATTGAGAAAGCATTAAGACGCCAGGTCTTTGTGGAGTATTTCTGGGTGCGCGCACGTGCATTTTTGCTCCCGACTCGAGTCGTGCTGGTATCAATTCGATGCGCGCCCCCGGGCTCCCGGCCCGCTCTTTTACTACAAGTCGATCTAACCTGTTTTCGTCCATGTGAGACTACTACAGGGTGGTCCAGAATTATGAGGGACCGCGTGCGCGCTAGGTCATATCCACTTTTTTCCGAGTCGCTCCATTTTCATCTCCTTTTCTGTGCACTATGTGAAAGGGTACAATGTCTTCTTCCTATGAAACCAAATTTCATGCAGTTCTCAAAACTAGTGAAATAAAACATCACCTTACGTCAGTCCTCAAATTGAACTCACTAGGGGCTCTGGCACGTTACATCTAGCGGCAGTCTAACGTATCAGGGAAGCTCTTATGAGCAACAGTTCAACTCTTCAATGAGTTTGGAACCACCACAGATGGAAAATTCGGAGGACTCGAAAGGTACAGTTACCACCAGGACAATTATCAGATGGTAAAAACCAGAAACCTAACTTTGTCCCTTGTCGACTTTCTTGTGACTTTCGTACTCCCAAAATGAAAAAATCGATGTGAAAACCCAGCCAGACACTCTAAAGGCTCCACATCTGTAGTGGATAGGAAGCTTTTTGAGTACTATACTTGGGACTTTTACAGGACCGAGCACCCAAGAATAGAGCAAAAATTCTCTAAAAAGCGATTTTTCGAGTTCGTTGCTTTCGAAGAATTGTTACAATGGAACCTTCCATAATAGCTCTAGATTTCTGTATTTTACACCCTGGAGGCAAGCGCAAATAAATGCCCCACAAAACTTTGATCCCTGAAGAAAGCAGAGCAGAAGGCCTGGAAACATTTTGACACGCCTCAGTTGCGTGCCACCGCACGCGCCATCCCCCTTCATCTGAAGGCTCGCGTAAACGCGGCAGGTGGCAGATCTCAATTCTATTCTGGATTTACTTTGAGATAAGAGTTGCACAAACACTCCCTGAAATCTTTGTCCCATTGAGGAATATGGTGTTTTTAACGACACAATGTCGTTGGTCTCGAAATTTGGCCCATCTGTTCCTATTTGAGCCGATTCCGGATAAATACGAACGTTTTGGACGGCATGAATAAAAGCTTCATCCAAATTTGGCTTTTTACCTGAGTGCGGAAATTTCGAACATTATAGTAAAGCAATAATGTCAAAAACCTTCAATTCAACCCCCGCGTCATGATTTCTATAGACCGAGAGCGGCGTGTGATTCTGGGCCCAAAGGAGCTGAATCTCCCATCTGAAGAAAAGTTTATATTGTTTGCTGATCGACTGCTCCAACAGCGAGTGATCGCTCAAACCCGAGCATGTATAGCTTATACGACTACGCGATACGGGCATCTCCCTATGAATACTTGTAGCAGGCGAAATTTCAAGAAATTCTTGCAGTTTCCTGCAGACTCCTTCCGTGGTAATTTTATACAACGGGCTAAAATCGAATAGCCGGCGCTCAAATTCTAGTCATTCAGCGCCTAGTTTTTGAAGGTCGGTCGTTTCCGAATCTCAAATAACCTAAGAATGGAGTCAGCCCTCGAATTTGCACTTTATGCTGTTCCTAGTATGTAGCTGTCACAAAACTTAAACTGAAGGCTACTGGCGTGAAAGATGCATTTTCGCACATTTAGTGAACTCGTATAAGTGGCTTACCTGGTAATGTAGGGCAGTATTTGTGTTCCTTCCCATTCCCGTTACGGCCCTTGAACGACTAATGGTAAGTTTTTCCAGTTGCTATTTGTTTAAAAAATCTCAACAGCATCGTAGCAGTTTGCAGCTTCTCCTAGTTGTTTGTGGTGTGATTGCGGAAAGGGATTGGATCGGATCGTTTGCATAGAAATTGAACGTGGGTGGCGCGGCATGCACAGCGCGGCACGGGCTTGGTAGGGATAATGGATAAAAGATAGAGCATTCGGTTCTTCCTGGGATGCGTCACGTATTCAACTTCTTACACAGGATTTGTTCTCCCGGACAAAAGCGAAGTTGCTCAAAATTGTTGTCAACACGGACAATATGTAATCAAATCGTAATTGGAGACGTAGCAACAAGTTCTCCCACAAACCTACGAAATAGTCTTTTAATTTCTGAGATAAGCTCCTCTCTGAATAGCTGGAACATAATTAGTTGAAGAAACACCCAGCCACACAACCGGGACGATGAACTTCCAGAATGACTTCGCTTCTGCATAAATGCTGGAAGCGGTTACTCCATTGAGTAACACTCCCTGTTTGATAAGCTTGCAGCAATATGTTGGTACCAGTTTTGCTTCGCCCGCTATCGCGCGCATCACGCAGCAATTGGAAGACCGCATCCGGGACATATCCCGCATGAGATACTCATCAACATACACTATGCTGTGCTAACCCTCCACAGTTTCACTGAAGCTCATCGAAGAATACGCGTGATAACGTCTGAGCTGAACTGGCATATTATCTCACAACTGTAAACATCCAGCATTTTTCTTGAATTAAGATAATTTAGCGGTGAATAGGATTGCTGTCAGTCTCAAAATAAAACGAAATATGCCTATTTACATAAGTGAGGAGCTAATGCTTATCATTCATTTACATTCATCATTATTTAGAACCACGAAAGGATTAGCGTTTAAGGCTGCGTTCATAGTTCGCGATTCCGGAGAGTAGGATAGGGCGCGACAATGAAAAAGATACGTATTGACGGGGAGATTAGGATAGTAGGCGATCAGGATAGTGGGAGAGTAGGATAGTGCGCTGACAAGATTAGATACGTATCGATTGAAATCGCTGGAGAGTAGGATATTACGATATCACGATAGTAGGATAGTGGTAGAGTACGCGAATTAGGATAGTAGGAGAGTAGGATAGTGCGCTGACAAGATTAGATACGTATCGATTGAAATCGCTGGAGAGTAGGATATTACGATATCACGATAGTAGGATAGTAGTAGAGTACGCGAATTAGGATAGTAGGCTATTCCGCTGAACATATCAGATACATATTGACTGAAATCGCTGGCGAGTAGGATATTAAGCGAGGAGTGTTGATTTGCAAAAGTTGGCATTGTTTCCGAATTTTGGGCTGAACTGGCTTGTTTTCTTGACTCAACGTGTCTTCATGATTTTTGTCTCTCCTGAATGATTAAACTAACATTTTGTTTCCTTGTTAACATTTACATAAATCATTGATTACCTAGAGCTCAATTTGCACCGGCGCTCATGTCCTTGGGGGGAGGACATCCCAGTGAGTGAGCCAATTACTGTACTTGGGACTGAGCCTTAGGCAGAGGAAGGGATTTTGGTGCTAACTTAGTTGGGGGGGGCGCACGCGGCGCGGCAGTCTGCTCGCCTGCCATGTTCGGACCAGACAAATACCGGTCTCCACGGAGAGGAGGAGCCACCTTCGGGTTGGGGGTGAGGGCAGTCACACATGACATGCGTGAGAAGCTGGAATGTTCGAGTTTACAATGTCTTGTTCGAGAGAGCCCAGGTGAGCAGACCGCCGCGCCGCCGCGTGCCCCCCCCCCAACTAAGTTAGCACCGGGATTTTATGGGAAGATGCAAGCAACACCTTCCTTGTTCTTGAGTTGGATGAAGAAATTGAAAAATCAATACCTACACGTTAAAATAGCTGTAAGTCATCAACACCCATTTAAGACACGTGGCTACGGATCAGAAGGAGTCTGTTGATTTCACAGGAAATTCAATTATGACTTAATCTAGATAAGAACTCAAGAAAAGAAACTAAAAGAAAGAAAGTATGCAGGAAATGTAAAAAACAGCCCTAATAGCAAGTAATTGATTTTCTACTTTGTGGTCGCGTTATACTATCATCTACTATCCTATATTCGACTCGTGACTCTACACTGACTGGCGTATCCTTGATTGCTAAGCATCAGCTAGCATAACTCTGAAGCTATATGTATGAAACTAATCTTGTCAGGGAGACTCTACTTACGATTTTACTAGCTCTATACGAAGTTATTACGATCGTAATATCCAACTCTCCGGCGATTTCAGTCAATACGTATCTAATCTTGTCAGCGCAATCTACTACTATCCTACTCTCCTACTCTCCTATCGCCAGTCGCTCAGTATCCCACTATCCTACTCTCCGACTATGCCCTGGCTATCTGAGCTAATCTCCAGAGGGTCGCCGATAACATATGACCGCGGCTTAAATGAGATTGGGTTTTCTTAATAGTCAGAAATGAAACTTATCATTCGCTGAAGACTTGTTTTTTAAAATTTATGCATTCGAATTCTATTAAGTAAGCTAGACATATATATCGAAATAATGTGCACGTACCTTTTGTTTGTACTACTACGACTTACTACAATTTGTTCGTACGCTAGTTATCGCTCTAGTGCAAGCTGCGCTAACGAACTCACACGGACTATTTGCGTTCTGGCGCGCCTTAGATCGAGCCGCTCTATCAAACGATAATCAATTTCGCGGCTACCTGGCCCCCTAACAATGTCTCGCGTCCACCCCACTTATAATAACCTTAGATGGTTTGCCTGGTGTCAAAGGTGACCAGGCAATGGAATTCGACGACTCAGCGTGCTGGCTGCGTGCCTACTCGTACCTTACACTCGTTATCAATTTTCCATCGCACCACCTCCGCCACATGTCCCCGTCACCACATAATACCTGTAAAGTATAGTTGCTCTGGGTCAATGCAATCACAGCGCAACGGTACCTGAATTCGACTTTTGCATTTCTACGCATCTTATCAGCCATTATCAGTTGCTATCGCTTCCAATCATGTACCACCAATGTTCCGGGACCGCCCCACATAAGACTTGTAAGTATAGACGCTCTTTACCAATATGAACGGCAAAACGAAATTGGCGATGCTCGCTTTCTAGCCCCTCTTATCAGCTATTATCAGTCGTTATCAGTTCCTATCACGTACCACTTGTGTCCCCATCCCACCCCCTATAACATATGTAAGAACCACTGCGCTATCGTTACTGTGACTCGAGCTATGAATTTCCGTCAAACACACACACACACACACCAACAGACACACGCTAGCCGCTTATATATAGTAGGATTATTATTCGATTATTTTCTTATCCATTATAGGAGCGATTCTGTTACCCGAATTTTCACCCACCCTGAGTCCCCACAAGACCCATATAGTCAGCCAGATCATTGATGAGAAAATGGAGTTGATGGCTAGGGCTTAAGTCACTTCCGCAAAATCGATGGTCTTTTGAGAGCTATGAGCGTCGTAGAAGAATGCGTGTGTGGTGATGCACTTTTTGAAAGATCATTCTTTTTTCATAGCGAAATAGCTCACTTCAATCAGAGAGGCTTTTATGGAAATTACATTTTTTTCGCAAGGGTGTGTGATTTCGTCCAGCGCAGGCTCTCCATTCTGCTGAAGAAAGCCATTCATGAAGAAGATAGCTACTCTAGAAAAATATCTTCCCAACTGCATTTCTTCTCTACTGTCATTTTCGAAATTGGCTCCTCGAGCGTAAAGATGCTCGCCGCATGAACTCAAGGAACACACGTAAACAAGCAATCACAGCGGAAGTGTCAGTTCGAGAGTGTCTCGACCGAGTGTTTTTAACTCTTTAGCTCTCCAACGCAGTTGGTAACATAATTATTTCCACCCCTGATTAATTTGTGCACTACTCAATAGTTGTGTGCGGTTTTTCCAACAAGAGCTGATTTTTGGGAGGCCATGGAGACATAGATCTTATTAAAGAAGTTGGGATTCTAGTAGTTCGGCAAATTCAAAAACATAGGTTAAACGTCATCATCTATGTTGCCTTCCATTATCCCTTTCAAGTCCAACTCCGAGACGTGTCACACAACGGAACACGGTGGATTCGGCGATACCGGTTCTTCGTAAGGGCACTAGTTTCTAATTCACCTGCGCTTCCTTGGAGAGAGCCTAGTTTACAACCACAACATTTAGGTTTGTGACGGTTGCGAAGTGCACTTTCGTACTGCTTTCTAGCGTGAGTTGGACGGTTGAGCTAACGCAAAAGGTAGATGATGGATGGCGTTGGTTTGCGGCTAGGAGTGCAGTTTTTTCCTTTTGAGATGGCCACGCTCCGTTCGACGCGATCTTTTTGATCCAGGAAACCATTTTAATGCTTCGCAATTCTATAGTTACTATTATTACAGTAACGAAGCACTTGCTATACAACAGAATCCGCTGATTAACCCTATTCGTCTCCCTTGTAACTAAATGTCATACCACCGGTGCTGACAATATCAGCTCTCCATTCGGGACAAATTGGTATTACTGTGGCTGCAGGGCTTGAAATGGAATTTGGAAAGTTTTCTTCCATGGAAAGAATCTTCATACCCTCGCTCATCTACGCCAGCCCTGGGCAGAGGAAATCTCCCTTCACTCGGATTTTATTGAAGAAAAATCTTCTGACGCTGCTGCTATTGCGCAATCCTGCGCGGTCGCGAATGTTAAGCTAAACACCACCATACTCGGTAATTTCGCAAATTCCTACCCGGTTTTGACTCACTTTTAGAGTTTTGGTGACGGATTGCGAAGTGATTGAAAGACCTGGTTTACCGTCACTACGAACACTATCAAACGTTTAAGGGGTCGTAATGGAGGATACCCTTCAGAAAGGAAACCTTATCCAATTTCAACTGTTTTCTAACCTGACGGTGGGACGGTTGAGCCTACGCAAAAGGTGTAGCCTTGCTAAAACCTCTTTCGTTTAGACCCCCAATATTCAAAAAAAAAACAGAAATTGATCGGCCATCAGTGAAGATGAGTGGATGGTGTTGGTTCGGTGGAGCGACATTTTGTTACCTCCGTAGACCGGATCTTTTTTGACTCAGCGAAACAGTTTTCCTTCCATTCTATAGTTACTGCCTATAAGGAATAGAAACACTTGCTTCAACAACCGCTGATTAACATAAGCACCATATCGGGTGAATTTACAAATTTCCCTACAGGCTCGAAAGTTGTGTGAGTAGAACCGCAGCCTACCAATGCCGACCAATTAGTGCTTTGATTGGAAGTGTCGTTGGATTTCGATTACCGATCCGTAATCCGCTGCGCGGTTGTGTGTGTCCGTCTCTCTGACCGTATTCATTGTTCATTCCAAGAGAGTGTGGAGGGGACAGGATGGAGACTGTGACCATAGTTGGCCGGAAGTGATAAGCACTGATAGGAGCTGATTAAGGATGTTGAAATGCAAACGCAAACAACTTCCTTATGCCCTTTGCGGTCGCTAGAATGTTTGTACCCATGCATGTGGAGTAATGCAGAGACCAAGATGGTCAAAAAAGTGGTAACTGTTAAAGAACTGAAACGGGCGTCGGAGTGCGAGTACGACCGAATTCATCGGACTTCGCGGTGACAAAGGAACCTTGACTCTTACATTTTACAAGGGTGAGGGGGGGGGTCGAATGGGAACACTGATATTGGGTGATTCATTATGAGAACCGATAACGGCTGATTAGGAGTCGGAATGTGTATAACACCGATTTAATTGCAGCCTTCGCAGTGATAGTAAAGCCCTGGCACTAAATGTTGTATGGGAGGTCTGGCGGGGACACTGATGGCGAACGGCATGAACTAACATCAAATGATGAAACTTAAGTGGCATCTCAATGCGAGTTGCCGCGAACTTCGTTTCATTTATCACGGGCAGATGAACAAGGTAGCGGTAATTGATGGTCACTAAGTGGCATGAAAGTGGTATGGGCCAAAACCGCAAACTGCTTACGAAAGTAGCGACAGTTGAGTGTGCAGTCATTTGAAGTGAAGAACCAGGTTTTCAGTAAGTAAACATGTTCCATTCCTAACCTTTCATCAGAGAAGAACAAAGAATGTTGAGCCGCTCAATTATCTAAACGTGGATCAATGGTGAAGTTTCAACGTGGGGATAATCTTTGGACTTCATTTACCTCTTTTTTGAAAGCACCTTACAATTGGTTCTTCAGCCATTGGACCAAATACTATGCGGATTGTCCTTTTTCGCTGAAGCCTACCATTTCATATCGCTTAGGAGCGAGTACCTTCTGAGGTTCAACCAAGTTCACATCATGCTATTGAATTCCAATTCCTAAGCTGGATATGCCAAGTGTTTGGCTTCCTTTAGTAGTTCACTAATCATCCTGTGTAGTGTGTACACTGATGTTGAGGAAGCTCGGTTTAGCATGACGTTTTCATCCTCTACGATGAGACCCTATTTAGTACTGGCCCATACATCAGTAGATTAAGTGTTATGCAGGCATGTGACAGGGTGTGCGATTAAGGATTGGCTCTTAGGCAAGCTTATCCTGTGATCTTGTTTATATTCTCAGTTATTTAATGACAAACTTTGTCCAACCCGATCAAATGTGGTTATTGGGGTCGAAAATGAGAGCGAAGATCTACCAGCAGTGACCAAATCATATGAAATGGTACAAAACCTGTGAAATTGGACTTGGTTAGAGTATCGCAAAAAACGTGCGAAGAATGCAGAAAATGGGATAAAGCTTGTCGTTGACATCCTAACATATTCAGCGAGATCATCGACTTTCCCTGCTGGACTCATTTGCTGCTTAAACTGCTGGTATTTGTTTCATACTCCTTATCAACTGCAAACCACCTCGGCTCGTGGTAACCATCATGTTGGGCGGAACCTAGAGTATTGGGTGGAGTCTGTGTGCATCAATGGGTCTTGGCCTCCTCACTTCTGAAGATTCGTGCCTCGGATTGGGTAGAATCTGTACGCTTGCGGACTCTCTGCACCTATTCTCTTACATTGCTTCGAATGATCTCGAACTGAGCCTATAAACATTGAG